>JANHAO010023039.1:0-12011 GCA_026873985.1 Saraca asoca
TATGAAGAAAGGCACTTTCATTTTTTGGATTAAAGATAGGCATCATTTTACCAGAAGAGAAAAGAACACAAACATAGAATAAAGAGTCATGACTTTAATGCTTTATAGATTCAAACAACTTAAGAAAATTAAAAAACCTTGCCTGTTGATGCTTATTGTAATGGGAATTTAGGATAGTTATTGTAACATGGGTTACCTGAAGCAGCATTTTCATTTTTTTTTTTTTTTGAAAAAATATGCAACATCCTTGTATTCCATCCAAAAGTCAGCACTGAAAACCAGGAAGTCATTCTATTCTCCCCGTCGCTTATATAAAAAATCCATTGTTTATACCTGTGTTTTAATTCTTAATTGTCTGTCTTCTATACATGTAAATTCATAGCATTTATTATAAGGTTGTTTGCATTGCATAAATGATGGATTCTTACAGTTAGGACAATGGGATAGAAGTGGGCCCTAGGTAGTGTTGTTTCTAGATTTATTGATTTATTTATTTTTTGTGCATGTAAAATTTATGCTTTGCTTGACTTGGAAATGAGAATGGTAAAGTGGTAGAAAATTACAAATTATGTTTAGTTCCATTCTACCCGTGTTTAGTTATGTATGTCAAATGATTTTAACCATCATTGGTCATGATTAAGATGCCATTTAGCTTGTGTCTATTTGTGTATCTGGAATGATGCGCATTGCCCTATCAATGCAAAAATGATACTTCTAGAAACCGCCCAAAAAATGCATTGAAGAATTTAACAACAGTTTTGCATTTTTTGTTTGTAAACATGTTGAATGGGTGGGCTTGATGAAATACTTTAAGTGGTTGATTTACATTCGCTTCCTTTCTTGTCTTATTGTAGCCAATCAAGTTTTCTATATGATTTATCAACTGTATAGATGCCGATAGTGTCACACTTCCATCTTTGTAGAGATGCTGATTGAAAAGGTTTTTACTGTTTAAGCTGAATATTCCAGTTGCTTAAGATAGCTTCTAAATTGTATGACACCTTATGATTTTGATCTTTTGGTAATATTTGAAGTTGGGGCTGTTGATGATATTTCTTCTATGAGACCACCTTTTGTATGAAAACTAGTTATTTCCATAATATTGCTATCATAAATCTGATATTTAAATCTCTTCATCTCAAACAAAGGGTGTTTTTGGTGATAAGGGCTTTATTTCCAAGTGGTATGATGGTAAGGCAGTCATCGGATTGAAACTTCTCAACATTGTCAAAAGCTGTTGAAACAATACTGCTGTCTACTGAGACACTGACTCGATACTCAAGGGGGTGGGAAATTTGTTTTAAGGGGATATTAATTTTCTGGCATATGCTGTGAAGATTTATATAACTTTCTGGCTACCTTCTGATATACTATTAGGAATTTAATCAAACAAAAATGATATTATTTGATCGGTTCAATTATTTACTTGTTACACCTTATTGGTAGGTTCTCAGCTAACTTTATGGCAATGGTTCGTGTTGGAGATCAGGATAGGAAAGTTTTTAGATCTTGTTGAAAAAAATCATCTTCTGTTAATGTTAAATCTTCTCTGTCTTTGTTCAGAAGATTTTGATTATGGCATCAAATGATCCATTTAGCCTACACCATCTAGTAGGATAGTGATTGGTCTGTTGTTGTATTAAACCATCGCATTATTGCAATTTTCTTTGTGAAAACAGTAATTATGTAAGGATTTGCTTGAACATGAACTCAAGTTAAGAATTTGCTTGGATAGAGTTCAACAGGGTTAAAGAATAGCCTTAACAATTTTCTTGGCTTCTGAATTAGTTTCTCCCTTTTCTTTTCTCCTTCAGCAACATGTGGTATTCCCTTCATTTTGCATTCTTGATTGCAATTACTGTTGAACAAATTTAATTTTAATTTTTCTCTACAACACTTCTGATATTCAATTAGTTTTAACTTGACGTTCTCTTCAAATGTTATTTCAGGTTTTACATTTCATAGTTAGAATTAATAATTTTAATATCCATTTCCCTTCAAGATACAATCTAGATCAGAGTATGACTTAATGAGTTGGAAAAGATAATTGATGCACTGAGCCATGGATTAGAAAGTGTAAATAGTTAATATAATTCAAATTCAATGACTTGAGAGATTGATATCTAATGGAGTCCTGTGGTCATTTGAGGTTGCAAGTTGATGGCAAATCTTATGGCCATCTGGGGTTACAACAGTTGTAAATGGAAGTAGACTGGTTTGGATCTACAAAATACGTGGTTGGGACTCAGTTGCATCCATGAAATAGTTTTAAGGATTAGGTTGTTTTGATATGACAAGGATTAAAAGTTTGTTGTTTCCTTCTGGGTTAGAAAGATGGTCATTGTCTCCACTCTGGGTCTGAGGTGCCATAGTAAAGTAATCTTGTTTTATAACCTTCCGTTGTTTTAGTAATAAACCAGTAAATAGCAAATGCAGGCACTTTTCTAAATGAAGTTCGTTGGGCATGATTTCAGGATATGAAGCTAGGGATTATTTGGAAATTGTGTTTTTTGGCTAATAAACTAGGATTCTTACAAATAAAAGACCAACTGGGGGTTTAGCGTAGTTTTGTTTACAAATTGCTCTGTTTAAGAGACCTACCCAAGGTTAGTTAGTTTTGGTTACACATTGCTCTGGTTATTGAACTTATCATGACAGGGAGGCAGAGACACTGGCACACAAACCATTATTTAGTCATATGTTCATAAACACATGAAATTATGAAAATTTATTTACACTAGTTACACTATTATTTACTCTCTGCATTCCAAGATGAGATTTGAGGATACAAGAGTCATATTTACTTGAGAACATGTCACATGAGTCAGTCAGGTGCCATATAAGTATAATATATTAGATCATTTAGATAAGTCTTTCCCGTTTTGCCATTTAACAAATGGGTTGAGTTACAGATTCTGATAGAATTAAACTTTGGTGTTTGTATGGATGGATATTTTGTAAAACTACATTTCAACTGCGTATATACCTAACTTATTGACATGAATTGCCACCCCTAATGAGATCTCTGGCCTGCATATTTATTACAGCCTATGGTCTCAGTCTCTCAGAGATCTACTTTTTATTCCTTTGACTGATATGTAACAATAGGGAAATAGAGCATCACACCCCTACAATCTACATTACAAATTTGTATGACATTTTTCTAAAGTTGTTGGTTGCTTGTATGCAGCTTTATGCATGGTGTTCGAAGACTGTTGCCTCATTGACTGCCTGCTCCCACAGGGAGGACAAGTATGGGGTTGCTCAGCTTTCTGGGAGTAATGCTGCTGTAATTTCAACACTGATATCCTGCCTTCTTGCTGTTGAAACAGTGATGGGAAAGAAAACCAATATGCAGTCCCCAAATCAGTTATTGGGACCTGCTGGTATCAGATGGGCAACAGGAAACAGTGGCAGGGTAGATGTTACAACTGGTAAAAAAAGAAATGGCCTGGTAAATTCAAAAGCATATGCTATTGCTGATGTTCTTAAGACCTCAATATACCAGATAGTCTCTGCTTTCCACGACGAGATGATTGCCTGTGCTAAATCAGGTCTTCTTGAGAAGGACTGGGTTTTACGTGGGAAACCGCTTTTTGGTAGTCGTGAGCTCCTCCTTGCAAAACTGCGTCTCTTCCTTGATTTCCGAGCCACCTAACAGTGATTTACGTGTTTGGATGATGCTACTTTCTCTTTTATCTGATTGTTGATAACATGGATTCATCATGGTTGTAAGACATTATACACAGAGGTTGTTTTTCCAGTGGAAAGATGGATGGAATAGAAAGAGGAGTTCAATTTTGGTGTCAGGAATTTCAGATTAATGATATTAATCTTTTCTTGTATTACGTATACTTTGCAATGGCCGTTGAACTGGAGCAGTAAAAGATATTCAGCCATTTAAGTAAAATTTCGGTAGATATGATCTGGCATTTTTGACAAGATTATTGATTGCTTAGTTACAAAAGCAGGTTTGGCATATTCAGGGTTGCTTTGATAGTCACTTTGTATGGATGATTGAGAGCTTCCCGTGTATGTTCTAACTTCAGTTTACCCTTCCCTCCCCTTCTTTCAACGTAATTTTTCGTTCACTTATTAATTGAAAATTTTTACCTGTTTATTTCCCAAATTCAAATAAATGAAAGGAAAGCTATTTTACAGAAGTATTTCTTAACAAATTGATTTGAACTTCATTAGTTTGAGTTTAAAAAATTATAATTATACTTCGACGAACTAAACAAATAGAGGTTGTTAGAGTTAAAGGTTTATTTGATACAGCAATAGAGTAATTGATTGTTGATAAATTGAGTGTGAATTGATTTTGTTTGAAAAGATTTTAGTAGAAATTTTTTTTTTTTTGAAAGGGAATTAATATGGAAGATCTCTGGTGAGAAAAAAAATCATGATTAAATAATAAGTTATTTTTTATAGTTTGTTCTTCGTAATCAATTTTTCTCTCATTAAAAATTTTTAATATCAAATTTTTTTAAAAAAATCAATTATTAAATGTAAATTCAATTCACATCCAATCTATTAATAAGTATTCACATCTTAAATCATATCTGCCATCCATCTCATCTTTATACATACACACACACACACACACACACACACACATATATATATATATATGCATATATGTACATAACTCCCAGCTGGTTTGTTTCCCAAACCTCACTCCACAATCCCCAGAGCTTTAGCCTCAATCCGATCTATCTCCACTCCTCCTATCATACGGAAACAGTAATACTTTTGTATAAAAATTATTTTTCATAAAATTGAAATCAACAAAATCATAAAACAAAATTAGGAAACTTAAGTTTCCTGCATTCTCGATAGCAGCCTAAAAACCTTGATCATGTAATCAAACAAGGAGGCTCTTTCCTTTTTCTTATTCTTTTCTTTCCTTCTTTTTTCAAATTCCTTTTGAAGAAATTCTAATAAATAGGTTTCATAAAGATGTATGGGAAAATATGCAATTTTTAGACCAAATCATACAGAATCATCGACTTGCATTAATACATAAATTAACAAATGGAATAAAAAGCACATTCAACCATATCCATGCAACGAAGTTTCGCACTATTTATTCCTTCCTTTCCTTATTTTTTTTGTTCCTCCTTAATTTCTCGTGTAGGTTATACCAATACAATTGATTTCTAATTCCCTTTTCTCTGGTTTCCATTTCTCCATGGTTGTCACACCTATCTGTCTCTCACTTTTCTCTATTCCATGTCTACCATACTTGTTATTCTCCCTTTAAGGCCGGTTGCCCACCACTCGATTTCCTTATCAAGGTCCAATTTCTTATCCTACCTGTGTTCCCGGTTCAATTTTTCTTGAATCTCATTGCATATGGCTTTTTCTTGTCTCTTGAATCCTTGTTCTCATACCAACCTTCCAATACCAACTTATTTGAATTGATTTCTGATCCTATTGTCTGTTTGCATCATCTTCCTATTTTATTCTAATTCTCTTCCCACACTTATAAAACTCACATACTTTTCTATTTCACCCCCATTGCATTTCGTCTCTATTGCTCAATTTCACCCATTCTTCTATTATCTTGTTAACTTTCCTTCTAGTGCTTCTGGTCCTGTGGTCATATCATCAAGCCCTACTGACTATACTTTCCTATTCTTAACCACATCTTTTCCCTCAACATCCTAGTTTGAAATGCAACTATTCCATATGAGTGAACTTGTATTCTATGTCAAGAGAGTGATAGATGGATTCACCTTGTATTCTAGGTGTTGTTAAGGCCCCTTGAAGTTCCGCCAAGTTGTCTAGCAGTTTTGCTTTAATCTCCAAGTTTCCAATAGGCCCCTAAGGTCCTAGAGATTCTCCTAAAACATCAAGACTTTATCTATTGCTTGCAATTGAAGAAACCCATAGCCAATTACCAGTCACAATAGGGTTTTTGGGAGATAACTGAAAAATAACTATAGAAGCAAGAGTTATAAAGGAAAGTTGAAGATTAGAAGATCCTTACCTTAACAGTATCTTCAAACTTTCCAAAGATCATCAGCTTTGGATTCCACCACTTTCTTCATTTTCTTCTTCCCCAATCCACTCAACCTTCAAGGTCATTGTAGTGTGTCTCTTGAATATTCGTACCAAAATTCTATCCTATTTGACCTTAGATCAAAATTCTAACCTTCCTCTCTCTCTCTCTTGATCAGCCCCTGTCTTTCTCCCCCTTTTTTTCAACTCGAATGGTATTTTGCAATTCTTAAATCTGCAAGTTTTAGTCGATCAAAGACTTAAAATTTAAGGCGAACCCCTATCAAATTTTATGGGTTACTTCCTTGTGGCCTCTTTAACGTGTTCTAACCATCACTTTATTTTGATTAAATCATTTTTCTTATTATCATAGTCTCTTGAAGATCGCTTTTAAAGGTCGAATGTTCAAAGTCTTATCTTCTAATGTTACATGAATATTTATATTGAAAATATTTCACATTATTTTTTCATCAACACACACTCTTACTTTAGTGTACTCTCAATGTAATATGCAAAATATTTTGATCCAATTGCTTTAATGATGTGTGTTTTTCAAATAGTTGTGTCTTGCAATTAATTTGCAAATCAATTTGCTTAAATGTATTATTGTATAGATATTGCCTTTTCATTGTGGATGATAAGAATCCATTAAATTGAGACATCACAAGAAATATTACAAAATCTAAGAACTATAAACAATGTTGTACAAGTAGAAAACTATTAAAATTGTTTTACATACGAGCTGACCTTTAAGCTTTTTAGTTTGGATTTAAATACAAAATCCAATAAAGATGGGCATGATAAATCCCCTTACAAATTATGGTCAATTTTGACATGGCTTGTGCATTTTTGTTATGGGTATGATTAGGTGGGAATTATTGGCCTTTTGATTATGAAAATAGCCCATAATGGCAAAATGGGAAGGCCTATTTTATAAATACTGTAAGATCTTTTCTCCAATCCTAAAACCTTAACTTAGCTTATCATTCTCATAGATTCTTGGCGCTTAGATTTAGGAGAGATAGAAGGCGCTTGTTGTTTGTTCAACATTTCTACAAGGCTCAACTCACTTTAAAAGGTACGGTTCTAAATTTTATCAATGATGAAGTTCTAAATTGTATTTTCATCAAAATTTGTTTGGATTAGTAGCAAGATTTTAGAATCTTGTTAGAGAGAAGCAAGAATTATCTTCTTTCCAATTGTATTTTGGGTTTCAAATCCTAATTGTGCTACTGAATCTAAAAGGCCTTAACTCATTCAAATACTAGATCACTGCTTACGTTTTTTTTTTGTACTATTTTCACTAGATTTTTGGGAAAGAATATGTTAGGGATGACAAAAGTCCTCAAATTTGATAATTCTTACAAAGAATGCCCCATGGGACACTGAAGATAAGATAGATTTTTGTTCTGTGGGATGGAGCTGAAAAATTATCCTGCTAAAAATCAAGAAGTTGATATAGTTTATGCTCCTCAGTCTATCCTAATGTTTGTAGAATTAATTCTTTAATTTTATATTGATTATGTGTTTCAATGATTCTTTATGGCATTATATCTCAAGAAGTCAAAGGATAGTGAGTGATTTCAATTAAATGGTGCAGGAGAAGGGCAGATATAGTAGATTTTTATTTTATTTTATTTTTCAAGGGGGCAAGGAAAAGGAGGATTGCCCTGCCACCTCTTTGCCCACATTAGTTATGAATTAGTTTGATCCATCTTAGATGAGATCGGACTTTGTAAAATTAAACTCATTTAAAAGTAAGCCTATGTAAGCCGAGTCCATTAAATGTGTAAATAATGTGAAACCCATTTAAAATTAACAAGTGACAAAATTTTGTTAACTTAAAAGGTACTTGTATAATTGTATACTTACATTGTTGATATTAAAATCTATATTAATTACCAAAAGATTGGCCTAAGGAACCTACGAGCTAGGTCAAGTATGGACTTAACCTCTTTATCCAAACGAACTTATTTATTATTCTTAACCTTAACTTGTTTAGATTTATTAATCCTAACCTAACTTATTTAAGTAAATAGGTTAGATTTGCAAACTCCTAATAAGTTATCCTATCTATTTCCATCCCTGTTTATCATAACTTAACTATGAGGTGCCTTAAGGACCTTGAGAAAAGAGTTGCTAGTTTAATATATGAAAACATTAAATAAGGGGGTGAGTTTTTTCATTTAGTAATTATAGCTTGCCAAAAGTAAAGTTATTAGGAAGAAATAGAAATAACATCATTATAATATCAAAAATTCAAAATCACACCTTTTATAACTTTATTTGACAAGCTTATTGAAATACAGTTAATATAACTTTCATACTAAATTTCATAACAATTAATATTTTAATATAACTTTAATAACATAAAAGAGTTCTTGGCAATTTTATGAACACGGTCCACTTCTATAGTATTTGTCAAGTTCACGTACGCAAAACTTTTCTTTAGAAATATAAATAAGTTGTAGTTGAAAATGTATATGTTAGTAAATAAAAAATTCTCTAGAAATTTAATTCATCAAAATCTTGTTAAATCCAAATCCAATCTTAAAAGGATGCCTGCCAATTCTTAAAAACTAATTAAGTGGGTACATTGAGAATGGTTTTTAAATTTCATCTGTTTGGTAGTTACTTAATATTTTAAAAAGTTGGTTTTTATTTAAATAGAATTCTAATGAAAACATGTTTTTAAAAGTTCCTAATTGAGGCTTATTTTCTTTTATCTAATTTTTTCATGATCGATTTTTTTTTAAATGTAAACATGCACTCTTTTCCCTTCAAGGCAACATAAATCTCTCTTTGTAAATTTTTTCAATCCCAAAATCCTTTTCATTCTTATTTTATCTATACAAAAAATTCTTATTTTCTCTTGTCTTCAAAATATGGAGAATGAAAAATTATAAAACTTCTTATTTCTTATGACTATTTAATTTTTGTTTCTATTTAAATTTATGTCAAATTCATATGGTTGTTTGGTATTTATTCTTGTGATAATTTTGCTTTTGTCTGAGTATAAGATAATGAAAGTGTGCAATATTTTCTTTTGATTGTTAAGGAGATCCAAATGATCAATCATCCTTTTTATACATTGAAGTTAATTTTTTATACTAGCTTGTATTAATAGAGATGATTGCATTTTTGAAAAGGCTAACATGAATGATATGATACAAGCTATTGATGTGAAATTTTGTGAAGATGAAAAAAATTCTCAAATTAAAACAAGGATGTTGGATATTATTTGAAACATTCAATTGCAAATTTGATGTAGGCAGAAAGATAATATAATTAACTTTTGAAATATTTTGTTGTACTTTTTAAATTTTGATAATCAATGTATTTATTTATTGTTTAAATAGTATATTTTAATTAATATTTTTATACAATGATGGCTTATAATTATAGTTTGCTTTTTCATATTTTTATTTGATTCAAAGTTACGAGAAAGACTTACTAAATAAAATATATAAAAGAACTTGCTTATCACTAATTTTAAATAAAGTTAAATTTGATTTTAGACTAGTTCAAAGTTATTTGGTTTAATAAAACTGGTTTTATATTAAACTATTTAGAACTAGTTCTAGAATTTGGCAAATACCCCCTTAATCTTTCTCTAATTAATAAGCATAGATAATTTCTAATAATTATAGAAGAAAATTTTAAACGAACTACACTACAAAAAGGTATCAATTCCACTTATTAGTTGGTGCTCTAAATGATGCCTTCAATGATACCAATAATTTAGTCAACGAAGTATCACTTTGGGCCTACTTAGGAATGGCTATAGGGTAGGGATGGAGCAGATCAACCTTCTTATGCTTCATGCCCCCATTATCAAGAAAAAATTTGTCTTTGTCTCATTATTAAAGACAAAATTCGCCCCATCCCTATGCCCCACAGGGCAATAAAGTTCCATGGAGACTTTTGGGGAATGAAAAAAAATCAGAAAAAATATAAATCTTGATATTAAGTGCTACAAATTCATATATAATTACTAAATAATCTTAAATACAAATAAATAAAGCTCTAAATTAACATGTAATCAACAACCATTTTAAACTTTTTTATTTCAAATTGAGATGCACCTCCATCATATAATTATCGATGTAATTGATGCATATAAAATATAATAAATTTGTAGGCATATAATTTTCAAATACCCAAGCATTCTTATTTGAAATATATTATATATTACAAAATAAAAATAAAACAAAAATTTTCAAATCTGGGGACAAGGTGGGATGCGACATAGTGGGGACTGTCATTCTCATTTCATCCCTAAAATTAGAATCGGGCAAACTTTGTCCTATTACCATATCCATAGGGCAATAAACCTCCACATTCCTATATTCCATGAGGCAATCCCTATGGGGACCCCTAAATTCAAGGTGAATTGCCACCCATCCATTAATATCACACTTCAAATCACCATCATTGACCTCTATTTATTATTGTCCACCTCCATTGATTGATCAATTTTTTGGTATTGATTGGATAGATTTCAGCATTCACATTTCTGTAATTGACTAATTTTTTGGTAAAGGCATTTTTAAAAATTTAATAAGATTTATAGGATTACAAAAATTCATTTAAATATAATATTGTAACATTCTTATAAGTATTATTAATTAAACCAGACATGATAATGCTTTATCTATGGGAATCTTATTTAAAAATGTTAAAATTCTTGGTAGTACATGATTATGAAAATTGAACACTACTTAGAGTTCTTAAGAGATAAAAAGAAAAAAGGGGCAAGACTAAAAGTCTTCTAAATCCATAAACAAGAGTTGAACACGACCATGGATTGCTCGGTAACCATCTGACATCCCCGTACCGTACAGCCATATCCCTTGGCTACCATTCCTTTTGGATGTGTACATAAGACAGTACCTTTTCATCACATTAGGAGTTCGTACCAATCGCTAACCATGCAGCTTATCTGCCTTGCAAGACTCTTTTGCCCCTAGTTGTATGCCTTTATAAAGACACCAGGTATTCCCTAAAAACCCTAGGGCATTTTCTCATAAGTTTCTCACCTACGCCTTGTCCGATCACTAACTTAAGCATCGGAGGGTCTTCCAATGACCGCCTAGCCATGTTCATTGATGTCTTTTCTTATGCAAGTCCTATCGTGCACACCTTGTAGGCTAGAACTTTATCATTAGCCTTGTCTATGTGCTCTTCTTTCACTTTTGACTGAAAAGTACGAACCAAGAACCCTCGACCACCACCCACTAAAAAACCTCCTACCATTACCACCACCTAATGAGTCATTTTTTCATTGAATTTACCCATGACAATGGGGAAATATGTCACTCCTTCCTATCATGACTAATAAAGGGTAACTTCTTCACCATCTCCACCTCACCACGATTGATACAACTAGAAGGGACAAAGTCATAACATACGAAATGAAGATAACAACATTAGAGGAAAGCTCAATGACCCATTATTAAGCATTTGTTAATAAAATTTGTAATTTGAGGAGGGAGGTTCTCTGCCTCTAGCAAAAAACTAATAAAGAAGGATGAGGCAATGGCTAAATAGCCAATAGAGCCTCGGTAGCGAGGAATACATCCCAGAGCAATTGCAAGATAGAAAATGGGCCTAAGAAAAGGAAAGTTTCACTATAACGAGTACTAGTATGGACCTTATCATAGTTTTTACCACTAATAAACACCACACCACCACTCTCACCCACCTAAGAAATCCATCATTCCACCCCAGACATCTTGCTTACCCTATTACCACCTAACTTTAAAGCCCCCACCCATATAGCTTAATATGATGGAACTTTCAATCCATAAGACCATTTAGAGGTTTTCAAGGCTTCCATGTTACTATTCGGAGCTTCAGATGCCATAATGTTCAGGGCTTTTTCCATAATGTTAGCCTTAAAGAGATTGTTAGCCTTAAGGAGATTGTTAGCCTTAAGGAGATTGTTAACCTTAAGGAGATTGTTAGCCTTAAAGAGATTGTTAATTTTTAAAATGCTAATCTCTTAG
>JANHAO010023040.1:0-12010 GCA_026873985.1 Saraca asoca
CTCCCAATATTATATTTAACAATTATACCAAATAAAACACATTTATTTAAAGAAATAATTAAAGAAAGATTAATCACTTACCACAGCTCCACATAAGCAATAAAGTCTGAGAAAACAGAAAATAAATTCAATGTGATGACTTGAATTTCAACGATCTTCATGCTTTGTTCAAAACTCCATTAAAAGATGGAAAATAAAAAAAATAACAAAATATCATAATATTATTATAAGAATGATTAAGTATTAAGAAAATTGAGTCAATAAAATATTCAATTACATATAATTTTAACATTTAAGATCAATATTTAAATATTAATTCTTAAAATTTCTATATTAAGGATCAAAGTTGGTTATTGTTAAGGGTGTTTTTTGGAACTAAATGAACTGAGCTGATAAAGATCCAATGGACTAGTCAATGGTTCCATGGGCCGATCCAGTAGAAAGAAGCCAATGACCTCTAGAATGAGATCGCGGAAACTAGGTGGTAGCTTGCCTCAATATGAGCTCAAGTTGCTAAGTGAGAGCAGAACGCCTAGCAAGCTCCTTTCCAGCCATATTGCAGAATGTCCAATCAATAGCCCAGATCAGACTTCTGACTGACAAATTAGTTCCCAAAAACCAATAATGATTTATCCCACATTCATTATCCAATGCCAAGCATTTATTACTCACCATGGCGATAATGATAGTTTTTACAGTTTATCAAATTACATTTGTAACCCTCTTTATGCCTATAAATAGGGAGGAGAGTCATTGTATCAAGAGGTAGAAAAAAAAATACGTGCAGGGCCTCTTAAGAAATAACTATATGTACTGTTACTCTGCATAACTATATAGTGAAACAACCACTTAAAACCAATACAATCACCGTGGATATAGAAGTCATCTTGACTTTAGCCAAACTACAATAAAATTCTCCATGTTCTCTTCGCTCTTCCTCTGAATCTCTTGCCATTCTCTTACATTCCTTGCACTCTCAACATCAGTTTGGTTCTCAGAATCCTCGGTTAACTGATTATCAAAATTAATCATCAATATTTTGGCACACCTAGTGGTACTAGACTCATTTCTTGTTTACTCACTGATAAATCACAATGGCAAGAGGAAGAGTAATTAGGAGTTCTGGCTGCTAACTAACCAGGCGGTCATGAAGGGTAACGACAAAACATGCCTAAGGACAAAAACCCAGTCCTAGCGAATACTTCCTCTATCTTTTTGGAGGCTAATGGCATATGGGCTCTACGTCAACACCAAGAAGTGCTTGAGAGTACGGTCAAGAGGCTTGCTGATGCAGTCGAGGTGTTAGCTCAGGCACACACCTAGAGAGCACAAAAATAAGGTGAAGCCGCCCCAGTCATGGAAGTGGCCCGACAGCCATAGGAAGAGGTACCAGCCCAAAGGGAGAAACAAGCTAGAGAAAGAGCCCGACAGGCCGATTTAGATCGCTCCTCCAGCTCAAGACATAAAATGGAAGGATAATGAGCTCACAAGCACGATGGAAATCAGTGACCTGGGAACTCGTACTGCACCAAAGGCTCAAAGGTGGGACATGATAGTGGCAGGAATCAACGATCTGAAGTTCCAAATCTGATGATCGAGGAGTTGATGCAAATGGTGCAATAGTTAGAGAAATGTCCCTCGACCCGAGACCAGTCAGGTCATTATGAGGGGAGAACCTCATTTTCCAAAGAAATCAAGATAGAACCTCTCCCCCATCGATTTAAGGTTCCAGCCATCCTGCCATATAATGGAAGAAATGACCCATATAATCATTTGGATGCTTTCAACATCTAAATGGACCTTCAAACCAACAATCCCCTAGTTAAGTGTCGAATCTTTCCAATTACTCTTAGAGATGTGCCACGAGCATGGTTCAAATGTCTTCTAGCTTGCAGCATCAGCAGTTGGGAGGAATGTTAGAATAAATTTATCTACCAATACGGAGCTCTTAAGAAGTAGCTCGCACCATCTTGCCACCTGGCCAAAATTTTCCAACGAAAGGATGAATCGTTGAAAGACTACATCGTGAGATTTTGGTGTGAGGTTAGCAATGTGGAGAATCCCTTCGACGACAGCATTCTAACAGCGATTTCAGTGGGACTTCATAGAGATGGAAAGCTATACGAAAGTATATACAAATTCCCAGTGAAAAGCTTGAGGGAATTCTATGAGCGGGCTGCTAAAGAGGTCCGGTGGGAGGAAACTTTCGGCCCAAAAAAGTTTGGACAAAAGGGCGAAGCGATTGGCTTTGCTTCCGGCTAGAACAGGAGAAGGAACAATTGCGACAAGGACAAAATGGCCAGACCAATGATGTAGGTGCCCAACTTGCTAAGAAAGCTAGGATAAAGCGACCTAAACCCTGAGGTCACCATGATAATTATAGTATCCTGTCTGACACTCTAGAAAGGATATACACCACAGAAAAGCACAAAGAGAATTTCAGACGACCTAGGCCCCTATTGGCCCCTTCAAAATATAAGGACACCAATAGTTTTTGTGCCTACCACAATGACATTGGGCACACTACCTCTAAATACAGGTCACTCAAAGATGCAATTGAGGACCTAATCAAAAGAGGTTGCTTGAAAGATTATGTGATGCGACCTGCGGGTCAGTGATCTCAATAGCAGACAACGCAGCCTTCCTAGAATGCTAAACAGGAGCAAACAGCGGTGGTCAGGACCATCTACATGATTCATGGAGGGCCACACATTGCAAGAACCTTGTATAGCTTGCATGAACAGTATGTACAAAATGCAAGCTATGTCCTATCTATAGGTTGTGAGCCTGACAAACTCGCTAAGAAAGTCAGGGCTATTTCGAAAAGCATCACCTTTGTAGACGATGATGCACAGAGAATTCAGTCCCCTCATAATGATGCTCTTGTCATTAAAGCCAAGGTCAGCAACATTAAGGTACGAAGGATCATGTTGGATATCGGTAACTCAGTCAATGTCATGTACAAAAAGTGCTTTGAACAGAAGGGATTAAGCCAAAGTGATCTCAAACCTTCGCTTGAACCTTTTTTCGGCTTCACTGGTGATGCGATATTTTCCATAGGACAAGTCAAACTTCCTATCACTTTGGGAGATAAAGACCATCAGTCTGTAGTTTTAGTTGACTTCTTAGTCATAGACTGCCCTTTGGCTTACAACATAGTACTAAGACGACCAGCGATGAATGATTTGGATCTGATCATGTCCACTAAAATGCTAAAAGTGTGGTTACTGAGCTCGAATGGAGTTGGGTGCGTACAATGTGAGTAGTACATAGCCCGATGATGTTATGAAGACACTGTCAAGCTTGGGGAGAAAGGGAAAAGAGTTGATATGGTATCTAACGAAGAACCCTGAGCTCCAAGCTCAATTGGGATCAATCACGATCTTAACCCCCATGACCTGGAAGTAGACAGGGAGACCGAACCAATAGAAGAACTCAAGGAGATAAGGGTTGATGAGGCAGATGATGGGAAGTGCCTCAAGCTCGAAAAAAAACCTCCCTCCCCCCCCAACATAAAGGTCCAGTTGGCTAATTTCCTCAAAGCAAACTAAGATGTCTTTGCTTGGAATCATGAGGATATGGTGGGGATTGACCCCAAAATTATGTTGCATAAGCTGAATATTGATCCTCACCATCAGTCGGTTTGTCAAAAAAGGAGACCACTAACCAATGAGTGCTCTAATGCCCTGAAGGAAGAAGTAGACAAATTGTGTACTAATAAATTCATTCAGGAGGCTCACTACCCAGTTTGGGTAGCTAACCCTACCTTAGTGAAAAAAAAAGAATGAAAAGTGGAGGATATGCATCAATTGTACAAACCTTAATAAGGCCTGCCCAAAGGATAGCTTCCCCTTGCTAAGGATTGACCAGCTCATTGATGCGACAGCCGGGCATCAGCTACTCAATTTTATGGATGCATACTTCAGGTATAACCAGATACCTATGGAGCCTCAGGACGAGGAACACACCTCATTCATTGCAAATCGAGGATTATACTGCTACAAGGTGATGCCTTTCAGGCTCAAAAATACAAGGGTAACCTACCAACGACTGGTCAACATGATGTTCAAACACTAGATCGGGAAGACTATGGAAGTCTATGTGGATGCTATGCTTGTAAAGTTTAGGCAGGTCATGAATCATGTAAAGGATCTAGATGAAATGTTCCAGATCCTCAAGAAATATCGGATGAAATTGAATCTGTTTAAGTGTACGTTTGGAGTAGCCTCGGGAAAATTTCTTAGGTTCATGGTCAATGATAGACAAATAGAGGCAAACCCAGAGAAAATCAAAGCACTCATCGATATAAGATCCCTGTCCAAGATCAAAGATGTTTAGAGCCTAACTGGGCAAGTCGTGACACCTGGCAGATTCATCTCGAAAGCAACAGACAGATGTCTGCCATTCTTTGACGCCCTGAGGAAAGCAAAATGCTTTGAATGGATAGAATAGTGCAAAGTTGCCTTTATGCCCTTAAAAGAATACATGGGCCGAGCTCCATTATTGTCTAAGCCATGAGAAAGTGAGAAGTTCATTCTTTACTTGGGAGTATCTCAGCATGCTATTAGTGCAGCCTTTGTCTGAGAGGAAAGTGAAGTGTAACTTTCAATTTACTATGTGAGCAAGAGGTTGCTAAATGCAGAAGAAAATTATACTCCCGTAAAGAAGCTTGTTTATTGTCTTGTTGTCACATCTAGAAAACTGTAACCTTACTTTCAAGCCCATACCATTGAGGTGCCTATTCAGTATCCATTAAGACAAACTCTCTAGAAGATAGATGCCTTAAGTCGCTTACTCAAGTGGGCAATCGAGCTTGCCCAATTTGACTTCCATTACAAATCGAGATTGGAGATTAAGGGACAAGCCCTAGCTGACTTCATAGCAAAATTTACCAAACTTATCAGGGAAGAGGTGGAAACTTCGGAAGGACCATAGTAAGAGCTCTAAATAAATGGGTCCTCATGTAAGTAGAAGGTAGGAACAGGAATCCTTTTAATCAACCTAGAAGGGCATAAAATCCTTTATGCTCTAAGGTTTGAATTTCATGCTACTAATAATGAAATAGAATATGAAGCACTACTCACAGGACTCTATCTGGCAAAGGAGGTATGAGCTAAAAATTTGAAGATTTTCAATGACTCTCAACTCGTCGTTTATCACGTGAAAAAGGAATATTAGGCAAATGGACCAAAAATAGTTGTCTACCTCCAAAGGGCTCAAGAGTTGCTTAACAAATTTCAAAGGTATGAGATCAGTCAAATCCCCCGAGCTCGAAACACACATGCAAATGCATTAGCTCACTTGGTTGCAGCAAAGGATATAGACTTTTTAAGTGCAATACCGATAGAAACTCTTCCATCTCCAAGCATTGAGCAGAAAGATACCATAATGACAACCATCGTGGCACATGGCTCATGGATGAGTCCTATTTTAAAGTACTTGCAGGATGGTGAACTCTCAAAATACAAATTAGAAGCACGTCGCACACGATCTATAGCTGCTAAATAGTGCATTATTAATTATATGCTCTATAGAAGGGGCTTCTTGGCTTCACTTCTCAGATGCATCGATGGTCCCAATTGTGACCTCGTCCTGGAGGAAATTTATGCCAAACATTGTGGAAACCACGTTAGGGGGCTATCACTGGCTCAAAAAGTACTCTAGCAAGGTTTCTTCTAGCCAACCATGAAATAGGACACAATTAAACTCGTCAAATGGTGTGATAAGTGCCAAAGGTTTGCCAAAGTTCCCCCAGCTCCTCCAACCTACCTCTAACAAATGGTCAGCCCTTGGCCCTTCGTAATATGGGGGATCGATTTCATAGGACCTCTCTTTGCAGGTCACGGAAACTGCAAACACATAGTAGTAGCTGTCGACTGTTTCACTAAATGGGTAGAAGCAAAAAAGCTAACCCAAATTTCTTCCTCTCAGTTTGAGAAATTTGTTTGAAATAACATTATTTGTCGATTCGACATCCCATAGAAAATAGTGATTGATAATGGGACTCAATTCACCAACGAGCAGTTCATTAAGTTTTGCAATGACCTTGGAATTTTAAAGAGTTTTTTAGCAGTAGACCATCCTTAGGCCAACGGACAGGTTAAGGCGATAAACAAGATCATTAAACAAATCCTGAAGAAAAAATTGGAGGCCAGAAAAAGGGTGTGGGTAGATGAGCTACCAAAGGTGCTATGGGCTTATCAAACTACAACTTGCAGCACCACAAGAGAAATCCCATTTTCGATGGTCTATGGAACTGAAACTATGATACCGACAGAGTTCGAAGTAACTTCATACTAGAGAGCTACTTTTAGCCCAGAGGAGAATAACCAGCTACTCGTTGTGAGTCTTGATCTTGTTGAAGAAATAAGAGATGTAGCTTATCTCAGGGTCGTTACCTACCAATAACGGGTCGCGAGACATTTTAACTGAAAGGTCCCAGCTCGGAGCTTCAAAGCAAGTGATCTCGTTCTACGCCTCATTTTGCCAGGAGGTCGCAACCCCAGTGAAGGGACATTGGGTCCAAATTGGGAAGGTCCATATGTAATAAAAGAGAAATTGAAAAGTGGGGAACATCACCTGACGAACGTTAAAGGAGTTGAATTCCCCCGACCATGGAACGTCAAGCATCTCCGGCCATATTATCAATAAAGGCAAACTTGGCTTTGTAGATCTGTAACATTTTTTAAGGTTTTGAATTAAATAAGGATCAAAGAATTCTTTTTTCTATTTATATTATGTTTAGCATGGTCTTTAATGTATCTCATCGACAGTCAACTTTATTTAAGCTCAACAAAGAAAAGCTATGTTCTACGAGGATAGCCTAGCCAACTATCTCACGAAGTGAAGATCCTTAAGCCTCACACGCTACAGTCTAATATGACTCATTCAGGTCTACACAGTTCACTAGTAAACTTGTTAACAAAATGTACAAATGTTCAATAGGTCAAGAAATTCAAGTCATTCACATAAAGATGTCTCAGTTACAACAAGCATAAAATCAAATCAAGAAAACATAAAGCAAAGCTACGAAGGTGCTATAAGGGATGGAGGGTAATAGAGAAGTTTATAGTAGCCGTAGGCAGGTTTTTTGTTACTTGTTTTCTAGGCATTTCTTCAGCTACTTCTTGCATTAATGGATCAGCCTCGACCTGCTTGGTGCCTCGAACGGAAGGATCATTAACAGTTTCAGCACCTAAAGGTGAAGTTACCTTCGTGCCCTCAATAAAACCCTGAATGATTGCCTCGATCTCCCTGTCAAAGAACAAAAAGTCAAAGTCTGGGTGCTTTTGCCATAGGGTGAACATGAAACTATTGGTGGTCTCAAAAATTGTAGCTTCTTTGGCCCAAGCCTCCATGGCTGCTGTTTCTTCCTTGACTTTAGTGATCCCTTCTTTAGCCCGAGCAACCCTCTCAATAGCCCGCTTAGTCTCTTCTTTAGATAGCTTCTCCTTCTCCTCAGCACAAGCTGCCCTCTCCTAAGTGGCTTATTTCTTCTTCTCAAAAACCTCAGCTTCCCTCACCAAAGTTGCTATATCTTGTTGCCTTTACTTCAAGTCCTCAAAGGCCTTGTAAAGTTAAGGCTTCTTCAGTTGCTATATCTGCAAGCCTACCTTGCTCCTACTCCCAACTGATGATTTCATCCCTCAATTTTATTATCTCCAGCACCCCCTAAAAAAAGAAAGAGGAAAGGAGATCACAAGAAGTCAGGGAACATGTTAAGGAACGGGAAAAACAGGAAAATGTGATACCGACCAACAAGTAGTGGCCTGTTAGTATCTTTGCCAAAGTGCTGCCCTGGACCTCCTCGTCCTCAAGAGATCTCATATCGGCCCCCAAGTTCCAATCTACATTTTTATTAATGGCTCCGTAGAATGCCAAGGTCATGGGTCCTAGACCTTTGGGCAAATCCTCCGGGGCATCCTCAAACCCTTCCTCTAGACCGATGGCAATCTCTTTTCTTTTGTTGGTTTTCTGTCTCTTTGGAGGAGGACCAGTTGGGGCTTCCTCTCTACGATTTGGAGACCTTGGCATCTCTCTTTCGACCATAGATGGCTCCACTTGCAAAACAGGGATTAATGCTAGTAAAGTCTCCTCTACAATCATTAGGGTGAAAGATTTATCGGCTTGAGCCGGAGCTAGG
The DNA here is from genome assembly GCA_026873985.1 of Saraca asoca. Taxonomy (NCBI): domain Eukaryota; kingdom Viridiplantae; phylum Streptophyta; class Magnoliopsida; order Fabales; family Fabaceae; genus Saraca; species Saraca asoca. Next base: position 8,144 of record JANHAO010023040.1, read on the forward strand.
ATAGTAGTAGAGAAAGAAGGTTAGCTAGCCTGAACAAATGCTAGAACAGCTACAAAAGAGGTGGCACAATCAACATGAGTGGTGGCAGAAGTGGAAGTACATTTCAATCTCAATGAAGGAGGAGGTCTGACTAAGTTAACTCTCCCCATGACACCTTGCTCGCTGAAGTCAACCAGGGGAACTTTCCTTACACCGCGAGCTCTGATGTCCCACGAACGGTCAAGAAGCTCGGTGCTAAGAGTAGGGGAAAGCTCGTGAGCTCACAAGAGCTCCTCATCAAACCTCAAGTCGTTTCGCAAGTCATCGTAGATAGCAAACTTATCTGGCACCTCAATCTCCTCCGCAGTCAACTCGGACCTCTCCTTTCTTGCTCTGTCTGTAAAGAACACAACAAATGTTACACTCAAAACAAAATGAAAGATAGTAACAGCTTGTGTCCCCTTAACTCGCTCACCCGGATTCAAAATAAATAAGAAATTTTGAAGATGACATAAAGACGGGTAGGAAACTTAAAACCAATGGGTCTTATAAGGGCCCACGTTGGATTTTCCCTTGGCATCCCCAGTACTTAGAAGGACAAGCTGAAAGGTAATATACCTCTTCTCGCTGTCCAATGGTCTTGATACTGTAAAGATGGCAAAGAACTTTAGCACTAGAGAATGGATGCCATTTTCGAGGTGGACCAATGCTAAAGAATCAAAGTGGAAGACGCATTGGTGGTTAATTGAGCAAGAGTAAGCTTTAACTTGTTCAGGAAATTGATTGTGTATGGGGGGATCAGAAACCTAATACACACATTAAGATGATGAACACTTATGGCCATAAACTTTTTGTGAGGATGAGTAGCGTGGTCATTGTGAGATAGCACCATAACGCAATAGCCTTTTGGGAAGAAATATGCCTTAACAATATCCCCCAATTCTTTGAGTTTGATGCTAGAAGAATGATGCTTGAAAGGGGAATTAACTCCAGACCCCTCTGGCCTGAAGCAAGTTGCAAACTCACTAGCGACCCCACCGCTCTGGGAGGTCACACCCCTAACAACACAAAGCATTTCCTCACTCTCTTCAGGCTCAGTGTCCTCACTGACTATTAGGTGACAGCAACGTCTATAGGGCTGAGACATTTACATGAGGAGAAAAGAAAAAGAAAATGATCAGGCCACTGGACATAGATCGATCACTAACCTAAAAATAATTCATCCTAAAAGAAAGGTAGCTACCACCCCAAGTCACCTAGACCAAAAAACACAAATAAGGTTTCACTGGCTTAGAAGACTAGCTGACAACTCTGCCACCACCATAAACCCTAATATCTACTGGCAAGTAGATAAAATACAGCCACACCCTAGTTTTTCATCAATAATAGACACACCCATCAGGGCTTCAAAATTGATAGCCAAAAATGTGAGGCCAAGGGTAAAAACTCACCTTGTCGAACAAAGAAGAAATCTGAAATGTGAACGAAAGTAGTGCTTGGTAACCCGAACTTGGCTTGACAAACTAAAAAAATTGGAAAAAGGCTGATGATGGTAAACAGTAACAAACGATCACAGAATCTGCAAAGGAAGGAAATGAAGGGTCTGGCCCTGGTTTTTATTGTAAACAAACTAACAGTTAGATCTAGAAACTCTCCAAATAACCCATGATCCAACGGTCTAGCACTTGTCAATATTTAAATCAAGATGCATTTACTGGGGACAGTAATCATTGTGTTATCCACAGAAATCAAAGAGTCATATGTGAAACAAACATGTCAAGCTACCCGCCAGATTGCAAATCGCAATGGATGAACTACAACCTTGGCTTTCTTGTGACCTGATACTCGTAACTCACACATGACTTGTCCCTCGCTTCAGTGGCGCACCTAATCACCTACTAACATCTTGGGCACATATGGCCAGAGTGCTAAGCCCAATCTCTAGCTCGAGCACACCTGGCACCATGCGCTAAACCTTACAAGCTCATCTAATCTCTAGCTTAAGCACACTTGGCGCCATGCACTAAGCCTCACAGGCTCATCTCACCTCTAGCTCGAGCACACCTAGTGTAATGCACTAAGCTTCACGAGCTCATCCCACCTCCAACTTGGGTGTAACCAGTCGCCCCCAATGAGCTTATTCTAGTTTGGGCACGCCCCGCTATTTACCAAATGTTCCAACTCATAACCAGCTAAAGCACTCAAATGCATGGAGTCTGTTATCAACTGAAGCAAATTGACACAATGACAAGGAAAAACTAGCAACATGGCAAACCTTGAGTGAAGACTCTGACCACGTCGATAACTGCAGGTAAGGACTTTGCCAGTAAAGAGTAACTCCCAGCTTGCAGAACAAACTGAGAGTTGGGGGGCTAATGTTATGGGTGTTCTTTGGAACCAAGTGAATTGAGTTGGCAAAGGTCCAATGGGCTGGTCAATGGTTCCATGGGCTGGTCCAGTAGAACGAGGTCACGGAAGCCAAGCAGTAGCTCACCTCAGTACAAGCTTAGGTCATTGAGTGATAGTAGAACGCCTAGCGAGCTCCCTTCCAGCCGTATTGCAGAATGTTCAATTAACAACCTGGATCAAACTTCCGACTGACAAATCAGTCCCCAAAAACTAGCAATGATTTGCTCCACATTTATTGCCCAATGCCAAGTATTTATTGCTCACTACGGTGATAATGATAGTTTTTACAGTTTATCAAATTACATTTGTAACCCTCTCTATGCCTATAAATAGGGAGGAGAGTCATTGTATCAAAGAGGTAGAAAAAAATACGTGCAAAAACTCTGTAGAAATAGCCATATGTATTGTTACTCTACATAATTGTATAGTGAAACAGTAGCTCAAAGTCAATACAATCACCGTGAACATAGGGACCATCTTACCTTTAGCCTAATCACAATAAAACTCTTTGTGTTCTCCACTCTTCCTCTAAATCTCTCGCCATTCTCTTACATTCCTTGCACTCTCAATAGCAATTTGGTTCTCAGAATCCTCGGTTGATCGATTACTGAAATTGACTATCAATAGTTATATCTCTCTTTCTTCTTTTTTTTTTGTGAATAACCATGTTATATTTGACATTGGTTGAAAAATTACTATAAAATATTTGTTAACGTGAAAAAAGTTCTATTAATAGGACCCGTTAAATACATTATTCTGTATCGGGAAAAAATTCATAATATTCCACCCATTCTATTAATATGACCCCTTAAAATATATGGGGTGGTAGGTATTGAAGTATCACGTACATACAATTATTACTAAGGGTATGTTTGGTTCGTGGAATGTTTTATTCCCAGGAATATTTTATTCCTGGGAATGAGATTCCCAGGAATGAGATACATGGGAAAGTCTTATAAATATGTTTGGTTGTTACTTCACTTTCCCAGGAATAATTTGGTGCATTCCCAACAAATTTCATTCCCATGCTTGGTTCATATTAAATATTCCTAGGAATATAATTAACTTTTCCAAAATTATCCTTATGAAAGAAAATTTTCACAATAAAAAATATTTCTTCACAACCACTACTTTTATTCTTCTTCTTAACACGTTAGTGCTATATTCTTTTTTTAAAAAAAAAAGTTGTATAGATAATTTATATGGGTAGTGATTTTCTTATATAATTCTTTTATATTTACACAATTATCCAACTAAGATTTCATAAGTATATATTTTGCAATGATTTTTTTTTTTGCTTTTAATCAAATCGTACTTATATAGAACTTTAAAAATGTAAGAAATAATCTCGCTTTTTTATTTTGTGTGTGTAAAACATGTTGTTTACTTTTCCCAAAAGGTTGCCTAAACATATTATTACAAAATACAAATAACGCACCACCTATCTCTTCTCATACCAAGGGCCATGAACAAATTTAG
>JANHAO010023041.1:0-12017 GCA_026873985.1 Saraca asoca
TACCCTCTTCTACAAGTGATTATCAAGATCTCAATAATCATATTAATATCTAAACTAAATGGATCCATTCAATTCAGACATTACAGCAAAAACCAAGAGGAAAAGAGAAGAAATGACCAATAGATTGAATGTGGAGTGAAATATCAAGACCTCAATATTAATCTTCAAGTTTTCAACCCCTCCAGACTGATTACAGGAGTTTTAGCCTTCCATGGAGTGGAAGCTCGTAAAATGTAGAGAAAAACTAGAAAAATGAAATGCTACAATATGGCACACACTAAAAACTGAATGAATAACTCAGCAAAAAGACCCTCAACTAAATGGTTCTCGGGTAGTGAAAAGGAGAGAAGCTAGTTGCATAGGTGAGTAAGCATGATGGCTTAGCTAGATGCTACTCTGCCATTGCGTGTTGGGGGCTCAATGCAGACTGCTTTCTCCTTCTTTTCTGCTTTCTTTTGTTTCCAGCTGGCTAGTTATAGGCTGGAGCAAGGGATGTGCAATTGGGCTCAAGATCATGTCAATTGGGGCCTTGAAAAGTCTAGTTCTATTGAGCCCAGTTTATCAGCATTCTACCCTTCAATTGCAGCTCAGTTTTGATGTCCAAAATTTCTAGATCCAAGTCTAGAAGTCTTCATAAGAAATGTGTCTTTCTATGTTATCTTCCATTTGGGATTTGTTTCACCTCAATTGGACTTGTATATCTCCAGATGTGGCTTGTTGAATGACTAAGGTTAGGCTGCTCAGGGCAGGGCTAGACAGTTTTCTGATATCGGATTCAACTCAAAATTCAGATAACCAAACGTGTGATTCATCCTTGGATGTCTTCATCAAAGTTGTAGATCTATCTCTTATCTTTCCTACAAGATAAAAATCACATCAATTGAACAAGTGTAGCTCAAGATACTACTAAATTATAGAAATTGCTTAATTATGCAGAATTTTGCTAAAGATGCCAATTGATACTAAATCACAAATACACACTAACACAGCTAAAAACATGTCATTTTAGACTTTAAAATGCTAAGTATAAAGACAAATAGATGTGTCAAATATTATGTTATCATTCGACTAAAGTCTAGATGATCCCTACGTCCACAGTGCTATATTAGCTTGTTGTAGTTACCTTAGCAAGAATACATACATCAATGTTTGGCAGAGTTTCTACACATATCTTTTTTCTATCTCTTATATTATGGCTCGCCCTCTTATTTATAGAGGTCAGGAAGGTTACAAGTCATAATTTATCATTGTAAAACTATGATTACATTTGTGTTGAGCATTAAATGCTAGACACCACGTAATAAATGCGGGACAAATCATTATTGAACTTTAGAGGCTGGGTTACGGGTTCGTAGAGTACTTAGACTGTATCTATCAAACATAAGCTGTTTCCTATGATACCGGGAGGAGCTCGCTACTGCTCTGGTTGGTGGAGGCTTATAAGCTCGCAATACGTGATCTATAGCTTAGTTCCAACAACCTCATTCTGAGTTCGGTCTAGCCTCCTTACATTGGTCTCGATTCTTCAAGCTTCTACTAGTCCGTTCCTTCTTACCCAGAAAATTTCCATAACAGAATATATATATATATATATATATTAAGAAGTTATATACAAATAAATAATTGATTTTGTTTTTAAATTTTCTAAAAATATATATTATTTCTTTCATAAAGATAACTAAAAATAAACTATATATTTTTATTTTAATCAGTCAGATTTATAGAAATAGTTAATAAAAATTTATTTTTAAATTTGTTTTATATAATATGAAAATAAGATTAATACAAGTGACTAAATTTTGATTCAACATTATAAAAGAGAATCAATACAATCATATATATACAAATACCATGATATTTCTTTCGAATAAATGATTTCAAAATTTTTAAAATTATGAAAAGAATTTTTTACACAAAATGAATATTTAATTTATTTATAATATAAATATAAGTCTATTCTTAGCTTTTCCATAAAACTTACAACATGTTACAAAAAAAATATATAGTCACATTTATCAACATCACAACAAATTAAAAATAAATATCGCCTAGGCACCAAAACCATTACATGCAATTACAACCCTTTCTCTAAATTTTATTTACAACTTAATTGTAGAGCATTTAAAAAAGAATAGCTCCTCTGAAAATTGAATATTCTACTCTAAATGATGTGCACTTAGTATTCTTCGATAAATGGCGAAACGCTGATTCACTTTGTACACACTGAATTAATGCATGAATAGTTCAGTAAGTCACCTCAATAGTTCTTAATTTGTCAAAACCAATAGCAAAATAAATAAATAAAATACATTACAATCTTTAATAACTTACATCAATGCATAATATCTTTGTCCTTAATAAGTAAATATCTTGAAATATGACTACATTGTTTAAAATTATTCGCATACTATTCAAACAAAAAGAATAAAGATATCCTTTCTATAACTGTTCTCATTTTCCTTCATATTTGTATTGAAAAAATAGAAAAGCAGAAACGAATTGAGCAATGTGTAGATAAATGTATATCCAAACATATTCATTAGTTCAATTAAAATTGTCAACTCCAAAATACAAGACAAATTATAGTGGTTCTCTCATTACAAAGTAATTTCCGGGTGGATTACAGATATAAAAGTGGTGGGGTTGAAAAAAACTAGCATTAACCTTGACATGTAAGAGCCATCATATATTTCATGAGTATATTTTCTTCCTTTAAAAGATTTTAACACAATAAAAAAATAAAAGATGTTGAAAACAAATAAGAAAGTCAAAAATACTATTTTGTTAAATTGCTATTGTTTTACGGGATATCTCCAAAATTCTTGATTAAGCTTGTATCTTGGGCTTCTAAGAATATTAATGAATGTAGGTTATGATGGAGTTTATAGATATTTTTTTTCTTGACAGTATACATATTTATAGAAGAAAGAGGGAGAAGAAATACCCAAAAGAAAAAAAGAAAAGAGACAAAGAAAAAGGAAAGAGAAAGTAGAAGTGAGCAAAGAAAGTGAATCTCTCTTATTTTTTTCTTCATAATTTGTGTGAAGAAATTTTTCTGAAATTATATATTTATTTGAGAAAGGAAATAACTCCAATCAAACTTTTTTATATTAAAAACTATCAAATTATTTAGGGTGGACCACTAACATTTTCATATATATATTCAGCTTTCCTTTTTAGTGTCCTTTTTTAGATTACCCTTAAAGAAATTATTTTCTTTGAGAAAAATTTATAATCATTTTATTTATCTATTTAATTCACGCTTTCAAATTAACATGATTTCTTTTTGGTCAAGCTTTTTTTTTTTTAATTAATCTTGGAACCAAACCAACATAAGCACTTGATGATTAAAATTTAAAGTTGTTGAATGGATGAAATAATTGAAAATAATAATGAATGAGTCATTTTCTCGTGATACAAGGAAGCCAAAACCTATTGAGAAATGGGGAATGGAATTTAGCTTACTCTGTAACTTACAGCCCAAATAATCATGAGAAAACAAAGTTTATCATTAATGCAAAATTCATAAATTTGATTTCATTAATTTAGAGATAAATTAGGAACTAAAATAATTTACAAGAATAAAACAAATAATAAACATTAAAGGTAGAAGGAAAAAAGAATCTATTAAAAAGGATTAATCTGTAAAATTTATAGATTGTCAGAATGGTGGTTCAAATCCTATTAGGTGCGTCATGGGTCTAATGGGTCAGCCCTTAGAAATTCATTTAAGATAATTCTTAATTCAAAATGATAATTCTGGACTTAAAACATCTCCAAATCATACACTTATGCCCATTTTTAACGCTAAAAGTCATCTTACTGTAGGAGAGTCTCTTGGTCTCTGGCTGTTCTTCTATTCGTCCTTCCGCTTGATAGTATCTGTTCATCTCCTTTCATCATTTGAATTGATCATCTGAAACTCCGATTATGTCTCATAGCTTCTGCTTGCCAGGAACCTCCATATTATCATCTGCCCCCAGCTGGAGGGTCTTGAAGTAATGGCAATTTCTCAGTACAGATCACAAATCTTAAATATATAGTCATCTTTTCCCATACAGTGTTGAGTTTACACTTCACTGCTTATCTGGTTTTTTCCTGGTGCAGAGTTCCACTAGATGTATAAGTCCAAGTTTGTCCGTGAATTATTACCAGTGAACACATTGGTACTCTCACCTATCAGTATAGTCTTTTAGTTAAGAAATCTGATTGAGTAGTTGATCTTATCAAAAGAATACCTTCCTGCGAGGCTTCATTCAGGTTAGTCTACCTGGTTTCCTGGAGAAATGGCAGCCTCATCATCGGGTCCAGTAAATCAAACAGATCTGGAATATGAGGAGGCAATTGTTGAGTTAAATGTGAAGTCTAATTCAGAGGATAGTGGATTTATACTGGTTGGTAAAATCATCTCTCTCAAAATTCTTAACAGATACTGTAAAGAATATGATCAGAAAAAGTTGAGAATTTGGGGAAGATTTTGTAATCGGAGACACAGGTCCTAATGCTTACATGTTTGACTTCCAAGATAGGAAGTTTTTTGGTTAACTCTCCCTGGAATGGGATCAGCAGTGCAGCATTCTCGAAATAGACTTTCTTTCAGCTAAGTTTTGTGTGGGAGTTTATAGAAGAGTCTAATATCAAAAAAATAGGCCAACGTATTGGGAATATTCCGGCAATTGATCTTCCCTTCCTTGAGGTGAACATGATTAGGACGTATCCTAGATGCAGAATTGAGATTGACATATCTAAACCTATTCCAATTGTTGTTTGAGTTCCGAGAGGGGATGGTAAGATTTGGATTCATTTCCACTATGAAAAATTATAGAATGTGTGTTTTGTTTGTGGGATAATTGGTCACAATATTCAAACATGCAAACATCCAAGAGAATTTTCTACCAAAAAGGAAAAATGCAAAAGATATGGTACATGGATATGTGTGGCACCCCCTAAACATTCTTCCCAAGTCGAGTTATCTAATCTTTAGTTGCACCATTCCTTGGTCGTTCATCCATCAATGAGTATGCTAGAATCTCATAAACCACATCAATGTGTCAATACTTCGGTCACTGGTGATAAATCAGTCCAACTGATATTAAAAATATTACAGCAAACTAGTGCAGATTCAGTTTCAGTTCAAACCAGGCATGCTATAATATCATCATATTCAAGGATTAAATCTTCCAATGATTCGCAAGTATTAATATATCCACAAGACGAAGGAGGTTTTAAGGAGGGAATTCCAGGGGCTGAAAATGGAGATTCTGATTCTATCTCAAGGAAACTCAAAAGGGATGAAAAAGAAAAAGGTGAATTTAAAGCTTAGAATGATTTCACTACAAATGAGATTTGTACTCATTTCTCTCAAGGCTCTAATCTACCAAACCAAGGTGACAGCAAAAAGGGTCATTGTATCCAAGTGGAAGAATAAAGCAATGAGTGCTAAAGATTCAGAAAGTACTTCGAGGCTGAGGAGGGGCTTATCGTACCCCCTTGGTCAGCATGAAATGCCTTACTTGGAACTATATTGGGGAATTAATCATTCTTGTACAGTATGGGCTCTAAGAGTCCTTGTGACGTCTTATAGACCTGAGGTGGTCTTTTCATGTGGAACTAAAGATATTCGTTCTAGAATTTAGGAGGTGGTAAATGAAATTAAATTTATTGGTTTCTTTTCTATTCTAGCTACTGGAAGGAAAGGAGGCCTAGCAATATTTTCGCAAATTGATATCTAATCTGACATAGTTCAAGGTTCGAACAGGCTGATTCATTGTGAAATTAAAAAAATGGAGGTTGTTGTTCAAAGTGGTTTCTTAAAAGTGTGTACAGTTCTCCATACCATAGTGATAGGCATTAGTTGTGGGAACAATTGTATGAGATTCAAAATACCATGGTTGATCCTTGGCTTTTACTAGGTGATTTCAATGCATTGCTTCAAGAAAATGACAAGCCTGGAGGAGTTGCTACTGGAAATTTAAATGATATTGCATTTATGGGATTTAGGCATCATCTTGGAGGCATAGATCTTGGGTTTTATGGAAATGCTCACACATTGGATAATAGCCATATTGGTTCTCAAAGCAATCAGAGAAAGACTAGATAGAGCAGTATGCAATGAATCTTGGAGGATAAATTTTCTTAGAGCGGTGGTATCTCATTTATCTAGTGTAATATCTGATTATGTTCCAATTCTCCTAGATACTCATTTTGCCAAAGATCATAGGCCACTCGTCCTTTTATATTTATTACAGCATGGTTAAGAGATCGTTCTTGTAAGGACCTAATAGCTGATGCCTAAGTTTCTCATGTGAACGGCCCTCAAGCATTCGTCCTTCAGCATAAACTAAAGAGAGTCCAAGAAGTCTTAAAGAAATGGAATAGGGAACATTTTGGTTATTGTTAGACTGAGATTAAAGAACTTACTTAAGCCTTTAAATTCATATGTTCTTAAGGACCTATCTGGGAAAATAAACTCTTGGAATAGCAGCTTCAGCAGAATATCAATGAATAGCTAATAAGGCAGAACCAACTTTGGCACTAAAACTCGCAGGAAATTTGGGTAAGAGATGGAAACAAGAACTCAAAGTTTTATCTATTATCAACAGTGATCCAGCAAAGAAGAAACACTATTGTTGAAGTAATCATCAAGGCAATTTCTAAGGAATAGGAAGCAAAGTAAGAATTAATTTGTCCAAGATTTCCTACAGCTTTTCTCTAGTGATAAACCATTATTCCCAGAGAATCTAAACAACTTAGTTAGCCTGATTATTTCAAACAATAAGAATGATCAGATGTGTGTGATTCCTTCATCAAAGGAAATTCGAACTAGTCTTATGGCAATGCTTGATTTGAAAGCGCCTAGTCCTGATGATTTTATGCTTGTGTTCTATAAAAGAAATACTAGGATATTATTGGAGATCAAGTGGCATTAACGGTCCAAAATTTTTTCTACTCGGGGTTCCTTCTTAAAGAAATCAATTCCACATTCATTGTTCTAATCCCTAAGGTGACAAATGCTCAACAATTTGGAAACATCGAGCTTATTAATCTATGCAACCTAATATATAAATTAATTGCCAAAATTCTTGCAACACTAAAAAAAAAAATTGTAATTTTTAATAGAAATTTTCATCGAAATTATGATATTTACATCAGAAATACCAATTTCTAACAAAAAACAGTCGTTGGTAAAATTATCATCAAAACTTTTTTATTTTCAACGGATTTTAAGGGAACAATTTTTTTATAAAATTTTTTCTTCTCTTTTATTTATCAAGAATCTATCGAAAAATTCGTCGAAGATTTCATAAGAAATTCCATCCTAAAAGTTGTTGAAAATTCGTTGGAATGAAAATAATTTTCTTAATTTTAATTAATATACTTTTTTGAAATTCTTTAGCAATAAAAAATAATTTTAATATTTTTAATACTAATTTCTAAAGTCAATATTTAATTTATAAGGAAAAAGTAAAATACGACGCTACCAAATAGTTATAAATATATAAAATTAATAAAATAACTCATAAATTATATTATTTAAATCAAATGATGTATCATGTATGAAATATATTATTAAAACAAAAATATAAAAATATAATTACAACTTAAGATTAGAGAGAAACTGATCATCAGTCTCCTAAACCTGTATAGCATCCTCTTGCTACTACTGCTAGCTAGTGGACCATCCAGCACCTCCGGTTGATGGTGGTCGAATTAACTGTAATGGTGGCTACGGTGCCAGTGGATACATGTAAGCGAGAAACTACTAGTAGTAAGTAGAGACTGGTGGTAGCTATATGGATGAAAATGAAGTGAAGGAGGAGGCGATGGCGAATGTTGGCTCTGCTGCTACTGAGTCTACAGAAGGTGCTCCGTCTGAGCAAAAATAACCTATTGTTACATCTCAACAATAGTATGCATGAGCTACTCCAATGTAACAGGTGACACATTCTCAGTGTGAGATGCAACAACCAATGCAGCCATTCCCATGATGGCCTCAAACCCTAACCTATAAACCCGACCTTTCTTGTTCCCACCCACAATATCCATCCATGTTATCCACCTTTAAAACGTGATCAAATGGCCTCATCATATCATCAGTCGTGTCCCTGGAGTCCTTAGGACCTCTCTACGATTGAGTTTACTCAGTTTACTCCAAGTCCTTATTTCTTTTGTTGAAATTCTTTCACCTTATTAAGTAAATCCATCTTATATCCACTTGTCCTGAAACAAGTCTGTCATACATCCACCTACGATGTGCTGGAATTTTTATATTCTATTTTCTGAAGTTAACATTGAAATAAAAGAAAATTACGAAATATTTATGGAAATATATAAGAGAATACGGAATCTCTATATTCCATAAATAGTTTCATTCTTATATTTTCTCCTACTTAGTAAATAATAAATAATAATTAAAACTATTTATAGAATTAATAATTAAAATCTACAAAATAGTTACTAATTTCAAAAATTAACAAAACCAAAATATATATAATCTTTAAAATAAAAATAGGTTCTGACTCAAAATTTACGTAATTTCTAAAATAATATTAACAATACTATTAAGTGTATCATCTAACTAGTTAATCCTACTCAATTTAATTCAAAATATATATAGTTTCTAAATATAATTTAAAATGTATAATTAGTTAATCCTAATTCAAACATACAAGAAAATACAATTAATAATTAAAAATTAGCTCCCAGAACATGAAAAATTATCAATAATTAATCAACTAATAACTAAAAATATGTACTAACTTCAATGTTTAAGCAAAAAAAAAGTGGCAAAAAACTCATACACAAATTGAGGCCCCAAAAGGACATAAAGCAACATAAGAAAAATCAATTAAATTATGAATCACGTAATAATTAAATAAAATAATTAGTAAAAATGTAACACGAAGTAGTAAAAACAATCTAATTAGTTTAAATGTATGAAAACTATCTTAAAAGAGCAAGAATCAAGCTAAGAAAGAAAGAAAGAACTTTAGTGCGGCAAAGAAAGCAAAAGAGAAGGAAAATGAATAGTAGATCATGTGCCCAACCATTTAAAAGTTTTTGAATTTTTTAATGAATTTTTCAATCTGTTAAAAATCCAACATACAACAAGTTTCTGGAAAAGAGTGACCATAATTTTTAAAATTCATGCTCATTTTCTGATGAAACTTATTGTACAATGAATTTTTGGCAAATTTTTTAAATATTTTTGACAAATTTTCCAATAGACGATGGTGGTCGGTAACTAACAACCTTTATAATTTTGGTCACTTTTTTGACATAAAAATCCATTAGAAAACAAGTGTTTTTTTGTAATGCAAGTGGAATGAGAGGTGTATTGGATTCAATGATGTCTCCCATTCAATTAGCATTTGTTCCAAGGAGATGGATAGCAGAAAATGATATTTTACCCCTAGACATCATCCATTCATTTACAAAAAAGAAGGGTTTTTTTTCGCTTGATAGGGTTGAAGTTAGACATGCAAAAAGCATATAACATGGTGGAATAGAGATTTATTTTAAAAGTATTAAGATTATTTGGTTTCAATCCTACTTTTTGTTAATTGGATAGAACTATGCATAACTATAGTTTCCTTTGAGGTTCTTGTTAATAGTAGTCCTTCTAAAGTTTTCAAGCCTCAAAGAGGACTTTGTCAAGGTGATCTATTATCTTATTACTTGTTTATTTTGAGTCCTTTCAAGGCCTCTTCTTAAAGCTGAAAGTGAGGGAAAGATTCATGATGTCTAACTATTTAGACAAAGCCCTCTGGTCTCTTATCTGATATTCATTAATGATATCAATATTTTCATTCGAGCAAATATTAATGAAGTAACTCAACTACATAATGTTCTTTTAACTTATGAGCATTGGTCTGGTCAAAAGATAAACAAATTGAATTAGGGTCTTTTTCTCAAGGGATGTTCTAAGTGATAAAAACAGAGGTTTATGTGACTTTCTTCAGGTGGCCTTCCGTGAATTAAAAGCAAAATACTTAGGGATTCCTCTCTTCATATCAAAATCTCAGGCTAGGGACTATCATTATTTAATTGCTAAAGTTCGAGCCAAGCTATTAGGTTGGAGGAAAAATGCACTCTCTTGAATAAGGCAATTCACAATGATTCAATTGGTATTGCAGCAAATTCTTGTTTATACAATGTCCACACTCAAGGTAGCTCAGGAAACTTGTTTTAAATTGGATATTCTCTATAAAAAAATTTCGTGGCAAATTAAGGATAATCAAAATAGATACTACCATCCAAAATCATGGGACTCTGTTTGCCAAGCTAAAGGGAGTAAAGCCCTTAGTTTTAAGTTTTTTCAGAACATCAATGTTGCTTTGCTAGCAAAGCTAACCTAGAAGTTTGTTACTGACACTAATGCCTTATGGGTTAAATGCCCAAGTTCTGAATATGTTAAAAATGGTGGATTTTTGGGATCAAGTAATTCTGATGGATGGTGTGTTTGGTGTGGTATTTAGGAAGGCAAAAATATTATCAAACAAGGATCTTATTGGATTATTGGATTGGAGCATTCAATTAAAGCTATGTGTGATAAGTGGATCCCGGAATATGTAAATTTGACTCCAAAAATTTAAAAAGGTAGCTCTATTAGTCTTAATATGATTGTTGCAAACCTTATGATTCCCAATTATAGGTTATGGAGAACAAATTTAATGAAGGAATTATTCTCTCTTAATGATGCCAATAAAATCCTAACATTACATATCAAGGAAGATGGTAGGGATTAATTAATTTGGGCAATGAATTAATCAAGGGTTTTCACTATCAAGATAGTATATAAATCAATAGTATCCAATCAATCAAGTACCACATTATTCAACCCTCAATTGCATAATCAACAACTAAACTCAATAGCATCAAAATCTAAAATATGGTCCCAACTATGGAACTTTAAGGTGCACTAAAGGTACAAGATTATACTTCTGAGAGTAAGGAGTGGGATTTACCTCTCCGTTGCATTAGGAGTTCGTTAGCAGGACTTAGGAATAATCTGTGCATAGTTATGATATGGCCTCTGAAATCAAACTCCATCTATTTCCAGAGTTCGAAGTCATGAGACATCTTTGTTTTAGATTTTGAAACTTCAATATCATCGTCCAGAATCTTTGATCGGCTTTAGAACTCCTAGAGGCAATTATTTAGGGAAACTCAACAATCTATCCTGATGGAGATTCAGAAAAGCATCAAGACACCATAGCTTTCACACAATTGCAATCAATAGTACCTAGAAACTTAGAAACAAGGTTGTGCATAAGAAGGCTAGAGTTTGCAAGGTAAAAATTGAATAACTTTATCCTTGAATTAGGGATGACATTCGTGAAAAGAAATAGAGGCTTAGGGATGAAATCTATGAATTGAGGTATTGGGTTGGGTTAGCAAGGGAAATTAACTTGAGCTATGAAAAAAAAATGGTCCCCCTCCATATAACACAATCAAATTTAATGTGGATGCAAGATGGGTTAAAGGTCTAGATTCAAGCGTAATTTTGAGTCGCACGATTAAAGGTGAAGTACTTAGAAGGTGGTATGATAATTTGGATAGTCCTTCAACTATAACAGTTGAGTTCATAGCAATTCATAAAGTTATTTTAGTATCTTGTAACTTCAAATGACGAGATATTCATATTGAAAGCATTGCAAGATGCTATGGAAGCTTTGTTGGGAATCCTAAATGCCCTTAGGTGGTATTTGGTTAGATGGAATGGAAAGGGAATAGGAGATGGAATTAAGGATTATGTAATTTGGTTGGATGGAATGGATAGAATTTTGCATTCCATAGAATGCAAAATTCAATTAAATGATGAAATATCCATTCCATCAAAATTAAAAACTAAAATTTAATATTTATATAATATATAAAATATATTAATATATTTAATATATTAAATTAATATTAATATATAAAATGTAATAATATTATTTTAATATATAAATAATATTAATTTTATATATTAATTTAATATTTTTATTATCAATAAATAATTTATATATATTTAT
>JANHAO010023042.1:0-12021 GCA_026873985.1 Saraca asoca
TGGACATCATCTTAATTATGCAACAAACATAAACATGAACATAATGTGCAAAGTAAGATGAATATATACAACCTTTTATTTATATTCAAATCAATACAGAATATATAGTCATAGATACAATGGAGTCCAATCAAATTGACTCTAGGGCACCTATATATGACTAACAATTCTAACCAAGAGCGAGGAGCTTCAATTTAGATTATATATTGACAATGTGCTTTAGTTTCTCTATTTATTGTCTTTATCAAATAGAACCTTGTTTTGCTAATTATAATGTATAAATCAATCTGCCAGCGTAACTGTATGCTCACTGAGGTGTGGAAGCGCTCACAATACTCACTGACCAATATAGTTGTGTGCTCACTGAGTCAAGGAGGTGCTCGCAATACTCAATGACCAGCATAGCTATGTGCTCGTTAAGGTCCGGAGGTGCTCACAATACTTAATGCCAGCGTAGCTATGTGCTCGCTGAGGCATGGAGATATTAAAAAATACTTAAGTCCAACAAAAGAGCCTTAAGCTTGCTGGGGCACAAAAGTGCTAAAACTAACCTGATTATTTGTTTAAAGCAACAAGATTACTACAACGCGACCTGATGTTCGCAGATCTGATGCGACTTATTAATTCATAGCTCATATGCGATCTCTCTAGATGAAGCTCATTACCCGCTCAAGGCGCAAAAATGCCCAGATTTGTTGAGAAAAATACAACCAATCTATCATCAAAATATTTCATTCAACTATTATACAACTACTCATACAAGCAGAATGTCTAATGCAGCGATTCAAGAGTTACAAATGAAGTTCACATCATTAAAACCTCATTCAATGAGACAAGTTAACATCCTAAGATTCAAGGTACAAAATCAAATGCAAAAAAAGCCTAGATCTATTGTTTTCATAAGAAAGTAGAAAGCCAGCTACTGGGAGACAAACTCCTCACCAGTAGGAAGACCAGTAAGCCCGATTGCTCCTGCTTATATCCCTCTTTAGCCAATAGCTCTCTCACACCTAGAGCAATTCAAAAAGCATCAAGAGTCTGGCTGGCAAGGCTGAAGCTCATGGAAGAACTGTGAGGAAATAATTCAAGATCTACATAAGACTTCCCCACATCCAGCATAAAGAACTATCCACGGGAGTCACATGTAGTAGGCTATTCACGCCTCTTGATCTTCTGCAGTAGGCCATTCATGTCTCAAAAAAACTTTGTTGGAAGCCAAGCTATCAGAAACATGAGGGGCTTAACTTTGGCCCCCATTGGAGAACTCCACTGAGAAACTTGAAGAGCTTCACAAGCATTATATAGACCAGTCAGGTTCGCTGAAAGACCCAAAAGGTAACAGGTTGCCCCCGAATTGGATGGTCCGAAAAGAATGAGATTGCCACACCAATGACTAAGAGTCATGCTCAGAAAGAAGTATGGCCTGGTTCAATTGAAGTGAAAGATTTAAGTTTGAAGTAACAACATGGTAGTCTGGACGCTAAAGACTTTGACTACCAAAGAAAACCCATCTAGGAAAAATTGCAACTCCCAGTCTACGAAGTAAACTGAGAATTTGGGGGCTATTGTTGTAAGGGAAATTTGGCACTATGAAATGGGTCAACAGAAGCCCAAGTCTAGCAAAAGGGATGAGCTCGCCAAATCACAAGGTCATTGTGCAGTAAGTCCCAGCTCGCTAAAGAATTTAAGCTCGCTGAACAAGCTTGAGGTCGTAAACTAACGGTAGTCTCAGTGCATGAACTCTAGCTCACTAGGACGAAGTCTTACCCAGGTAGAAGCCTGTTAAGGTTGAGCATAAGGCCAACAGGCAACTTGTACTGCTATTTTGTAAAATACAACCATCGGGCCCCACACGTAGAAAGTAACCTGTAAAAGTCAGTTTATAGTGCCCTAGGCAGTCTTGTATATTTAATATTTGATGTAACAGATATATAATTTATTTAATTTCATTTGTACCCTTCCATGCTTCTATAAATGGGGGGCTAAAACCATTGTAAAGAGGGGAGATGAGAAGATATTAGTAGAAATTTTGTCGAAAACCATAGTCAAAGCTCTGTAAAAAATTCCTTTAGATTAATAAAACATCTTCATGGACGTAAGATTCGATGCCACCCAGATGTAGCCGAACCACGTTAAACCTTTGTGTTTCAACTTTTCTCCTTCTTCCTCCCATCGTCTCTCGTCATTCATCACCCCAACAATCGAAAAATAGCTTGAGTCCCGAAAGAATCCCTTCCGTTGACTAGATTTAGGTGTAATCAAAATCTACCATCAACACCTATTTTATTTTCAAAATCCTACCGGACCTTACAATTCTAAAGGATCCTTTTCTCATGATAGTCAAGTTTGACCCCCCTTCAAATGACTTGTTAGTTATTCAAACTATCACTTTACTAATTAGTTCTACTAGTTTGCACTCATCTTTTCTAGTGGATTCTAGACAACATAAGAGCTATGCAACCTCTTATGACTTTCAAATGCACAAGGGTCATCAACATCTCAAGCAACATGAATGTCTAAATGACCTCCACATGGCAATGAAAGAGTATAAGTTCATAAGGTCAAGATCAAAATTTTCATTACATGGTACACCTCATCCACCAAAGGAATTTTGGAGGGCTTTGAAGGGTTTGTAGCAAGAAGCTTAAATCGTCATATATATGAAAAGTGAAAGATTTTGATTGCAAAAATTCACGGAAAAGTATCAACACTTGAGGAAGAAGTTAGAGGACCAAGGCCAACCACCCGAGCACTTTCAGCAATTGTTTTGTTTATAGTATCTTTTTGTCTCTATCCACTTTTGTAACCTTCTAATTTGTTTCTATTTTGTAAGTTTTCTTTTATGTTTAGGCTAATTAAGTGTTCAAGTTGACTAGTTTAGTATATCATAAAAAAGGGGAGATAAATTTTCAATGCATATATGTTTATAAACAATAAAACTGACAACTATTTTATTATTAAATTAGAGTAAGGACATGTGCTATGTTAAAAGGGTAAATGGGATGGGTTGTTCAGAACCCAGCCTCCTTCGATCCCACACACCTCTGAGGCACGAAGTAGAGCGGTATTGAATATGGGCTGGGCTCTTGGGCCAAAATACCCATACAGTGGATCCGGAGCCCACCTTGAACTCATTCGTTAGGAAAAAAAGACAAAGAAAAGCCCAGCTTCACTGTTTGCAGCAAGATCTGTAGGCCGCAGTTACGGTAGGGTAGGAGCTTTGGGATATAATGGTTCCTCACTAAACTTTCGCTCCTTCGAGCACCTCTGGGGATTAAAGAAGAACCACGGTAACTTCTTCATCTATTAAGTTCATGCCGAACGAATTGAAATAAAATGAGCAAATTATGATTCAGGGTTTTTTTATATGTAGTTGAAAAGTTCTCATCCTTGCCTGGTGAGACTTGATGAATAGAAAATGATAGCGGTTGCACGAGAATTTTGTTTTCTTCTGTATTTCTAGGGAGATACATTGAAGTTTGGAGCTAAAAAATGCGTTTAGCCCTGCAAATATTCTGAAAAATTATTGCACCATAAAAAATGGACGGAATAAAAGCATAAATAAGAAAAAAAAAATGGTCGATTTAGTGTTTGATCTGTTAGTCATTTACTGAGGAGCTATTATGTTTTTGTCTCTCCAAATTTGCTGTTCCTGTCTTAGACTGATTGTTTTTTCAATGATCACAAATAGCAGAAAAATGATGAATTGCAGTATTATAGGAATTTATAGATTAATTGACCTTATTTTTGTATATTGGTTTCTAATTGTAATTGAAACACTTTAGCATATAGTTTTTCAAGTTAGTCAACTATAAATAGTACAAACACTCTGATTTTGCTGGTTTTTACAACAACCTGATAAGGGGGTTATTTGGTATTGTGATACTGCAGGACCTGTTAGAAGATTGTCAAGCGTGAATTGGAAATGGAATTGGAATAATATGAGGGGAAGGCAGTGGTCCAGATGCTTTCATGTCTAAGGATAACGGGGATAACAGGGACTCCAGCAGCCAGAGAGATGCTGAGACTGGGAAGAGTACAAGTCCCATGGACTTTGTTAAAGGAATTGTAGAGCAAGAAGGAAAGGATATTAGGGGTAGTTTTCAATTCTCTCGATATAATTTAGAGCACAATGAAGATTTTGTTCATACAAAGATGTTGCGTAACAATCCTTTGTGACCGTAACAGATTCTATAGGAAATATTAAACTCATTGCTGCAGCGGGATGCTTTAAAGAGTTGAAAGCTGGGCAAAAACTATCAAGATATGCAGCTGAAGCAACAGCAGAAGAAGTTGGTCGTAGGTGTAGGGGCTTGGGGTTGAAATCTGTTTTCATGAAGGTGAAAGGAAATACTTACTTTAAGAAGAGGTGGCAAGCAATAGTTAGTTGGAGAGAGGGCTTCACAGATTCTAGGGGGGGGGTCAAAATCCAATTGTATCCATTGAAGATGCCAATCGACATCCCCATAATGGCTGCTGGCTTCCCAAGAAACGACGTATCTGACTGGTTTCTTTAAGAAGTTTCCTGAAGCATTATTTGACTGCGATGGCACACGTATAATGAAGGCATATGAATTCAGGAGTTTTTGCTTTGGCTAAGTTTGTCAGATGCTAGATTCCAGTTTGTTGGTCATCTGTAAGCAGCCTCATACTTGTTTACAGTTTATGAAATAATCTTGTTTGTAAACATAAGTATTTTATTGAATGGCTGTTCTCCATTGGAGGTGTGAGAGCTCTGCTTAATGATATTTTGGAGTAAAGTACCCTGGTAACGAGGGAACATAAAATACCCTGGTATCTCGAACGTTGATTCAGTGAATCTATCTACACCCATGTCTCAAATATTTTTGCAGTGTCGTACCAAATATGGCATCTTCAATTTTTTGTTACCCCTTATCAATATTCATTCTCAAACGATGCCTCAATTACCTTTTTTTTAATCTCTTTTCGGTTGATTTTATGTGTAAAGTTATTCTTGATTATAAATTTAAATGAATCGAATTTTATTTTTTTTATTCTAAAGAAAAGGCTTAAAAATGTAATATGACTTTTTTAAAACTATAATTAAGAAAATGAGAATTTCATTTATTTAAAATTGATTTTATGTATGAAGTTATTCATGACTCAAAATCTAAATGAATTGAATTTTAATTTTTATTGTGATTTGAAACGAGAGGTTCCAAAGTATAGAATGACCTGCTTTCCACATCAAAGTTTCAGTTTCACAACCAACCTTCTGTATATTACCATTACTGCAAATATCAAACAGGAAAACAAATCGTACTGAAGGCTCGGAGAACAGCCTGGAAAATTATAAGATCAAAAAGAGTTTTCATTATTACAAGAATATTAACAAATATAAGAGTAGTACATTCGTTTTCTCCGCGCTTGCTGATTATACCTTATGGTGGATAAAGACTAAAAATGTTCTTTATATGGACAGTAAATGGACGTGATTCCATAAATCATGAAAGAAGTCAAGTATTGACACTTGCCTTGTACTACAGTCAAACGGAGAATCATGAACCCACTAAGTTGATGAGATTCCAAAACGGTTTCGAGTAGAGTCGAGACTTCTCAATTGATTGCGAAAGCTCAGTGGTAGAAGTGTTGCGGACTGAAATTTTCAAACCAAAAATGAAGTGAAGCAGAATAAAAAGAATCAAGTGCCCTGTAACTTGATCTATTGCCACCTGTAATAAGTTAACTTCTTGTTGCCAAGTTGCAAGCAAGTGCCTTGCAACTTGATTTATTCCCACTTACGACAAGTCCACTTGCAAGTAAGAACTAATATCCCTGTTGTTCAAATAATTCATCATTGCTTATCGTTCACAAGCCCCATACTGTTCAAATAGCCCATCATAATCCACCATCAACAAATCAATTTGCTGCTGCCAACTTACAAGTAAGAACTAGCCTATCATAATTCACCATCAACAAGCCTTATTTCTTTGTATTTTAATCATATAATTTTAGTATAAGTGAGACCCTAATCTTTGTTGTAAGGCATCAATTTTTTCAATTCAATATATTAGAGTTTTAAAAGAATTTCTTTTACACTCATGCCTTGTATCTTAGGTCCAGTCAACTTAAGTGATGCTTAGGTTAGAAAACCATCATATTGGTGTTTTGAACCTTGTCAAAACTGGTGGTGTTTTTTTTTACCAATCCCACTCTTAAGCTATTTGGTATTAGAGTACCCTGATCCCTACCTCTTTGTCACTATGAAAATTGCAAAAATCTTTAAAATTCTACAATTGCAATCACCAATCAGAAATCATCACATTAGCACCCTTGACCAATCAAAAGTTGCCACATGTCATCCATTGCTACATCATCACCCACTTCCACCAAATCAACTCCTTCCTTTAATTATATATTGACCCCTTCCTTTTATCAAAATTTCAAAGAAAACATTTATGATTATACCCTCTTTTTAGAAAAGTCCTTCCCCTAATTTTGATATTCTCAATTAATTGTGCCAATCGACATTTTCTTAGTTTCAGTTTGATTTGAGAGAAAGAGAGAAAAGAAAAAAAATGCCTCCAAGTCATCAAAATTGCAAAAAATGCGACCCTTGTGACATTGAAATTCAAAAACTTTGAGCTCTAATTGAACAAATTGCACGCATAACTTTATGCAGCTTAAAGAACTCAATAACACAGATGGTAACCCTTTTGGAAGATTACAAACTAATGATGATGTCCTATCTTCTTCACCTGATAAGCACGAACGTCATTATCAAAGAACTTATGCCAAGCCATATAATGATCTCAAAATCAGACTAGATATTCCCAAATTTGAAGGAAGTCTGCAACCAGATGATTTATTGACTAGTTACACACTGTTGAACATATTTTTGTCTTCAATGATATTCAAGATGAAAAATGTATCAAAATTATCGCCATCAAATTGAAAAAATATGCATTAATCTGGTATAAATATCTTAAGCACCAATGAGAACGAGAAGGTTGATGCTAAATCAAAACCTGAGATAAAATGCAAAAAGAGCTCACATGCAAGTATCTTCCAACTCATTATCACCAAGAGATGTCTATTAAATTTCAAAATTTATGACAAAAAGACATGACTGTCAAAGAATATACAAAGGAGCTTGAGTAGCTCAAAATGAAATGTGACATTCATGAGCTTGAGGGACAAAATATTGCCTGCTACCTCAATGGACTATATTCCGAAATTGCAAATATCATTTCTTTACAATAATACTTTATTGTTGATGACATTGTTAGATTAGCCATGAAGTTAGAGAAACATAATGTAAGGAAAAATGCTGCTAACCCATTCAGATCCAGAGAAGCTACAAGTAATCTAGGAATTTGGAACCTAAGAACCATAACAACAAATAAACCTAATGCCACAGCAGAAGGTGCCAAAATGAAAAGGGAACTAAGACCAACTGCCTTATCAATCTAAGCACTCAAAAATGTTTTAAATATCAAGGTTATGGTCATATTGCTTTTGATTGCCTGAATATGAAAGTCATGGCTATTGTTGAAGGAGAGATTCATGAAGTGCCCAATAAAGATATAGATGAAGAAAAAGAAGTTGATCCACCTTTATCTGATGAAGAGCTTGTCTCAATTGATTAAGGAGAATCCTTAGTGGTACGAAGGAGCCTTCACACTTTTATATCTTGTTGAAGGAAAAATCTGATCAATAGGTATAAGTCTGATGTCACCCCAAACTACAAGCTGAGGACGTAAGCTAATGGAAAAGAAAGAGGAAAAAAAAAAGGAGGAAGAATAATAAATACTAGAAGCTTTTGTTGTGTTTTGGCTAAAGCCAATCGGCCCCTACGTCCATGGTAAATTGTATTAACTTTGTGTAATAATTTTTTTTATGTAACTCAACGGAGATAGAATACTATGTTGCTATTCTAGCAGAGTGTCTACATGCAGTTTTTTGTTATATCTTTTGCAGAGGTCCCCTCTATTTATAGAAGATAGGAGAGTTACAAGTGTAATTTAGCAAGTAACAAAATGATTATTTTCATCACATTGGGTAATAAATACTGGACAAATCATTGTCAAACTATCGGGGCCTAATGTATCGGTTCTGGGGACTGAGCTGTCGATTGAGAATGTGTGCCCTCAGTTGATGACTAGGCTTCCGTACCTATGCTCAACTCACCATCTTAGTGACCTGGACTCACATTAGGCAATCTGCGGACCAAAGGGATCGATCTCATCACTGGACCCATTTGGAATGAATCTACTCAAGGATGGCCTGGGCGATATGCTCTACTCAGTGAGCTGGTGCTTTTTCTGGCGAGCCGGATTCTCACCTTGACCTCGACCTGCGCTCTAAGTTTGTGGTTAGTGAGCTGATTCCCCCACTAAGTGACCTTAATCATCAAGTGATTTTGGCCCTTTTTTAGCTGGGCTTGACTTCTTATTAGGCCTTGGCCAGTCCGTTATGCATTGTCCGGAAACTACCCATAATATCAAGCCCTCTAACTCTCAGTTTGCTTTGCAGACTAGGAGTTATAGTCTGTTGATAGAGTCCTTACTCACAATCTATAGCATTGTCAAGTCTTTCACCTACAATTCACCATTTAGTCAAAAGTCTTTGCTCATGGCCTGCCGTATTATTATTTCAGGCTTTAGTCTTTCATTTCATCTGCCTTAGGCCATGTCTCCCATCGTAGATGCTCTCTAGTTGTTGGCATGACAGCCTTGCTTTTTTACAGATCATTCAATTTGGTACAGCTGGATACCCTTTGAATTCTTTGATGAAGTTAGGCTTATCTATATAAGGTGTGAGAAGTCCTCCCCCCTTCTTCACAAAGTAGCCAGATGGGTGCATTGAGTGATCTCCTTATAGTTTTGAAGCTTTGGCCTTCATCTACATGCTCTGTGGCATGTATGGTTCACTGCATGAGACTATGAGCCATGAATGGCCCACTGCATACGGTTTCTGCATGGTATTCCTCTCCGAGGACTCTGGGAACTTGTCTGTAACCTTTTCTTGGTGCTAACAAGTCTAACTCATCCTTTTTTGCTCTTTTGTCCTCTGACAAACTAATTGCTCGATTTCTGACTGTGGTCAGGAGTTGTAAGGCCAATGGTGGAGCTTCTGCCTTTGGATGTGTTATATGTATTTTCTAATACTATGAGAAATGGGCTAGTAAAAGCCTAACAAACAAGTCCAACTGTAGGCTTGCTCTATTTCAAATTCTCGATCCTTTATGTAATTTTACCTTGTCGAAAGAGGTTTTCTAATGAGACTTTGCCTTTTATTGTTCTTTTCGATTTTGCCACCATAGAAATTTAGTATGTTACAGCTGGCAGTGTTAGTCCCTCCAAATCATAGCTTTTTAGTTGTTAGATAAAGTGAGTGCTCGTTAAGCCAATCGACCTCGAACAATATTAATTGAACTAATACGAAGGGACTCTAGTTAATAAACTATTTAAAAGGATATATGCCACATTGAATGACCAATCGGTCATATTAGTTCATTTTGGTTGGCAACAAAATTGAGGTGTCCACATAGGTCACATAGGTGCATCTTAGCTCATACAAGAGTGTAATGTCTAAGCACTTCTTGAACGCAAGGTTTTGACAGGTTGTATGGGAGTCCCTTGATCCACGCAAGAGTTTGGTACCGATGGCACTTCTTGGATGTGGCTTCGGTATTGTCTGCACAAGAGTTTGGTGTTGAAGGCACTTCTTGGATGTGGTTCATGTAAAAGTTTAGTGTGTAAAGCACTTCTTGGATGCGAGGTCTTAGAGTTGTTCGTGCAAGAGTTTTGTGCTCCGGCACTTCTTGGACACGACTCATGTAAGAGTTTGGTGTGTGGCTTGCACTTCTTGGACATGAGGTCTTGGAATTGTCTATGTAAGACTTTAGTGCTTGAGACACTTCTTGGATGCAACTCGTGCAAAAGTTTGGTGCATGGCTAACACTTCTTAGACGCGAAGTCTTGGAATTGTCCGTGCAAGAGTTTGGTGGTCGTGGCACTTCTTGGAAGCGGCTTGTGTAAGAGTTTGATGCATAAAGCACATCTTGGACATGAGGTCTTAGAGTTGAAGTCATGACCCTCCGTTTGTGGTTTGCAATTCCATGGTCATTTGGCACGTTTTCGCTTGCTTTGTAGGTGACTCTTTGATTTCCTGCATCCAGGCTATCATGATTAATCCTACTTTAGTACACGTGCACGCTGTTGTTGTCAGCTAACTATTATCACTTGCTGAACTATCAGATCATAGGTAGGTGATGTGTTCCCAGATCCAATGGTGATGTCACGTGCCTTATAAGCTGAAGGGGTTGTTCTCTTCCCCTGCATTGTCATTTGAAACTTGAAGCCTTCGAACTCTTCCTACTTATTCTCTCTACTAATTGCCACAACCATTCTCTATCATCCGCTACCGTCGGTGTCATTTCAAATCCTTGGTTGCTACTTGCATTTGGTTCATCTAAAAGCATCTTCACACACAATTTCAGACCTTCTATTTCAATCAGTCACACTGAGTCTGTCTTTATTGTGCAATTTATGGATTTCCTTATTTTGTAGTCTCTATGAAGTTTATCTGCTATCGTTTGAGGGATGGGAGTGCTGGTTGAGGTTGATTGCCTACGTATATTCTTTTCTGTTCAGTTCAATTCATTCAGTTGATTCTACTAGTAGACTCTAAAGTGTCTGATTACTATTTCAAGTTCTACATTTGCTACTTGAATTTTGTGGTCTGATTGTTGTTCTTTTGTTTGCCAGAGTCCAGGTTGTAGATGGGTGATTTGGGGTGTGTATGGCTTACTGCATAGAAAACTATTAGCCCTAGCTTTTAGTAGGGTCTGCTTATAGTAACCTGACCAATCTTTTTCCTTTCTGTAGATGGGTGTAGGTCATGAATACTGCCATCACCAAATTAGGAATGAAGATGATGAATTCGGCTCCCTAGCCTAGAACGTGGAGTTGGCACGGCATCTCGATAAAGCGACTTCAAGGAGTGGCAAGGTCGCTAGGGATTTTACCACTCATCCTGGCCTTGTTGGGGTTCAAGAAGTCACTGTAGGTTTATGACCTGATCATCATGCATTTAGTCTACATGTTTCATCTGTTTGTTTTCATGAGCTTCAGACCATAGTTCAGATATATCGGCTCCCCAAGGGATGTAGCCTCATGATACATTCTCTGGATGACTATGCCCCTTATCCACCTCAGGGGTTCCCCACTATTAGTTTCCCGTACCTTGTTGTGAGACTTAGGTTTTCAATACACCCTTTTATTGTCAACTTTCTAAATAAAGTAAGACTTAGCCCAGCTCAGCTCACTCTAAATTCTTATACTCAGCTCATCTCTTTGGCATTAATTTACTTGGGCAATAGTCTTCCACTACCATCGGCTGAGGTTCTGTGTTACTTGTTTAGCCTTAAATGTGCGAGCACGTTGAACATGTTCTATTACTTCATGGCTCGGCTGACAATGCACAAGAAGGTCCTGCCACAAGGGGACACTAAAGGGAAATCTAATGTAAGGCATTATAAAATCTGTTGGTTTTATATCTCGTGCCCCTTCCTGAGTGATCTCAAAAATTTTAGATTTGTCCTTATTCTTAATGAGCAAATTAAAGATGTGCGAGTTTAATAATTTGTTCGCATTTACTTTTGATTCTAACTTTTTTCTCATTTCACAGACAAGACTGGCCCAAAGCTAATTCTACAAGCTGAGGAGCTAAGAGTCTTGGATCGATTTACTGCCTTGAACGATCTCAAAAATAACTTCCATTTTAATAAGGACCTCCTTTGCTTTCACAAGCTCACTTCGACCAAAGGCATCGAGCTTACTAGGGAGACTGGAATTTGTCAGGTGTCAGAGGTTAGTCCTGCCAACTTTGAGGATTATGACAAGATAATAGAGTTCATTCTCAAAACGTCACCATCTAATGACAAGGAAATCTCTTCGGCTCCTGATGTGATTGTTGTTAGTCTGGATGGGTGCCCTAGACTAATTTGATTGAGTTCTAGTGCATCCTAGACTATACATTCTGTGCATTTAGATA
>JANHAO010023043.1:0-12010 GCA_026873985.1 Saraca asoca
GAAGCCAGAAAGAGAAAATGAGGAGTCAGAAAAAAGAAAGAGAGGGAATGTGTGGAAGCTTTTTTTTCATTTTAAAAAAGAAAAATAAAAATGAAATGTGAGGAATCGGACGAACGAAGAAAGAAAGAGAGGGGAAAGAGAGTGTGGAATTTTTTATTATAATAAAAAAAAAGGAGAAAATGAAGAGTTGATAGTTTATATAATAATTTTTTAATAGAAAAATAAAAAAATTGGGGGGACCATGGCCCCCGCTGGTCCCCCCTTCCCTCCGCCTCTGCTTATTGCTCATACGTTAGGCATTTCAATTACAATTTTCATAAATTTATTATACAATTTTCATTTTTTCATATTTATTCACAATTTTATTAATTATAATACAATTACTGTTATTACAACAAATTAGAATCATGGTTCTAGTTTCTGATTTTGAGTCCTATTTCATTTGAAAATATCTCTGAAAGCATAATTAAACATGCTATGAATGATTAATGAGAAACTCAATTATAAACCTTAAAATTAAGGAAAAATTGTAAAAAATCCCATTAATTCAGATTCTGATTCCATAATTTTAAAAGCTTCAAATTAAAATTTTAAATTATACAAAATTATGAAATTAACCTTGATCATCTACTTAATCAATCATTTTACATAACTACATGTTTTTTATACTTTTTAAATAAGTATTATAATAACACTAAATGTGAGTTTATCATATTACTTTTTACATACAATTTTTATTTATATAATTAATAAAAATTAAATTAAATATATAAAATTTCAATTAAAAATATGAAAAGGTGTTCAAAATTATGTATGGAAAATTTATATGATAAACCAATGTATAAAAATAAAGTAATTCTTTTTTAAAAATTCATAAAAAAAATATTTAATTAAATAAAACTATTAATTAAACGGACAATAAATGTGAATTTTTGGATTTTGTATAGTTGGGGATTTTAATTCCAAAATTGAAGGAAGCCTTTTGCAATTTTTCCTAAAATAAATAAATCAATCCAACCTTTCTCAGAACTTTCTGAAAATTAATATAAATATACAGAAGTCAGAGCAAACGAAATTGAAAGCGACCTTCCTACTATGTTGCCTTCAACTTTTCCCAAAGTCAGTTGTTAAGAGCTATTTTACCCGCTAAGCCCATTAATTCTGATACTGTCTTCCATTCTCTCAGATTCTCACATTCATCGCAAGGTATGTCTCTCTCAGTAGCAACATTGTTGCTTACCCATTTCCTTCACCAATAATATTGCCCTTACTGTCTCTGCGCGATTTTGATTCCGATCATCTGGTATTCCGATTTTGATTCAAAAGTTTTGAATTTTAAAGCTTTTGTTTAAATTCTACTATGATAGGAAGCTATCCTCTGAATGATGGAAAATTTCTGCATTCAAATTTAGACAAAACATCATAAAAATTTCTTGACTTTGACTTTGCCTCTGTTTTTTTTTTTTAATTGATTATTGAAGTGCTTTGTAAATTTTGTAGCAAAAGAGACCTAAAACAATAGGGAAAGAGCTTTGTGAGTTGTTTGACATGAAGTTCTCCTGTATCGTGAAAAAAACATCATTTTGGTTTTTTGTATTTGAAAATTAGTTGGTTTCAGTTTGCAGGAATTTGTAGCCTGTACAAATGGAGGCTGCACGTGAGAAATTCACATGGACAATTAAGAACTTCTCTAAATTGAACTCCATGAAGCTTTACTCCGAGACTTTCATCATGGGCAGTTGTGCTTGGTATTTGAATGAATTTCCCATTAGTAGAACTCATTAGATATGTATTTGATCTTTAACACAATCTAACTTCATATGTTTCTATCTGATTTGCGTTTGCTTCAGGCGTATTCTTGTATTTCCAAAGGGGAACCATGGCGGATACTTGTCTCTGTATTTGGATGTTGCGGATTTTACAAATTTGGCCAAAGGATGGAGTAGAGATACACGTTTCGAGTTGGCTGTAATTAACCAGATTAATAGCAAGATGACAATTATACAAGGTAATTTTTCAACTTCACCATTTTTCTTCTTTTGAGTAAGGTTTCACAGTTAGGAGCTCTCCTTTTTGGTTC
This sequence comes from Saraca asoca, assembly GCA_026873985.1. NCBI lineage: Eukaryota > Viridiplantae > Streptophyta > Magnoliopsida > Fabales > Fabaceae > Saraca > Saraca asoca. Next base: position 2,081 of record JANHAO010023043.1, read on the forward strand.
ATGAATAAAGCTAGTGCTTCTTAGAAATTTCATATAGACAAGCATAGCGTTGATTTTCAGGTTTGCATTCTATGTATTTTCACCATTTTCGGTAGAAACTTTGAAACAATTTGGTTTTGATATACTCAAACTGGATTATTGAACTTCAGACTTTAATTTTTCCTTTTCATGCTTTTTCTTAGTATTAACATTTTGCCTCCCGTTTTGAATCTATAGACACTAATATAGGATGTATGTGTATGAGGTTGCCATATGGATTGATTCAATGCATTTTATTTACTAAATCATGTATAAACCCACAGTTCAATATCATTAGGTTCACAGGTACAGGAATATGATAAAATAACTATTTTAATTAATTCATTAAACATGCTAATAAAGACCAGGGATGGGAAAGATTGTATCTGTGGTTCTTGAATTATCTGATTCACTGTCCAATTATATAGCCAAGGCAGTGAGGCACCCAAAACTTCGTTTCTCTACAAGAAAATATGACTATCCATTTTTGTTTTATATCATTTGAAATGGTATCCGATACACTTTCAGACTGTTGGGAAGATTGTAATCATGTGTCTATTTGTTAATATCAAATAATTCTTTATTTTTTCATCACAGCAATTGACTTTTAATGTGAATTTGCCAGTGACACAACACGAGTTTAATGCAAGAGCAAAAGACTGGGGTTTTACATCATTTATGCCTCTGAGTCAGCTTCATGACCCTAGCCAGGGGTTTATTGTGAAGGATACATGTATTATTGGTGCTGAGATTTCTGTCCGCCAGTCTGTAAATTGGAATCTTCTGGAGACAGGAATTTGCGTTACTGCTCCCCCATATTCTGAAGCAGCTCATGTTAGACAAATGGAAGCAAATTCGTCACAGGAAGAAGATGCCATAGTTTGCTCTGAGCCTGTTGAGCAAACTTTTATGTCCTCCACCCCCACCGAGGAGCTCGTGGATTTCAGGGGTTTAGGGCAAATTGAAAAAGTTTTTGTTCCATTGCTTGAGGAAGTCTGTACACAACATCCTTTACTCATTGAAAGCCAGCAGAAGAGAAGTCACAGGTTTACTGAATGGGCGTTCACGGCTTTGGGCAGAGTTCTACATTTCCTCGAGACTACCAAGATAAAAGATATGAATGATGTTAAAGGTGAAGAACTTCAAATTTTATGGGAGGAACTCCAGATATTTAGATTTGACTTGACTTGGTTGGAGCCGCATGTTCAGTCTGGCTTGAACACGAAGGGTTATGTGGAGAGGGCAGCGCAGGTTAAAATGCTGAAGGAGAATGTGGTTTCTTTAGAGATGGAAATGAAGAGGCTGAAGGCAAAGATGGCTGCAGTGGAGGTAGATCTTGAAATAGCAAGAATAGAGTCGGAAAAAGCAGAAGAAGGATTTGAAGAGAAGGATGTGGATGCTGAACTTGGATACAAGAGACCTAAGCAGAAGGCTTAGACTTGTTGGATTGCCGGTTGTTTGTGATATTATGCAGCACATTTGGATTTATTCTTTGTTTATTTTGCGCAGCTATCTAACGTATTGCTTATTTACCTTACTCTTTACTATGGTAAAGCATAAATATATGTAGACAACCACCAACCAATTCAAGCTTCACTAAAAGCAACAAACATTATGTTGTTTCAGGGCCTCCAAAATCCAAAACAACATTCTTTTACTATATTCCTCGTCTCTTCTGGTCAAGGCTAATGCTTAATAAGTCTGGAAAACGGTGGAAATGAAAAGATAGATGTTTTCGTTGTATTTTACTTTAGAAGATATCATTCCTTTTTCCGTTAAACAAAACAAGTAGCGGTGTTTTGAAATGTGGATTCTCATATATTAGCATATACTGTATATAAAGTAATATGTTTTATTTCTTAAACTGGATACTAGATAGCTAAACTTTATGGTGTTATAAATCCTCGTTGAATTGCTGCCTTTTCTCTTCTATCCCCAACCATTTTGAGCGCTGCTCATATATTACCACAGCAAAAATTTTACAATGTACAGTGAAAATGGAGCTGACACCTCATATTTACATGTTAACACAAGGCATGACTTTTTATCTCCTGTGTCTAATTCTTAGTTTTTAGGTTAAATCTCCTCTCAGTGCAGAAGCAGCTCTTTGAATGGCTCTGGCTACCCTCCAGATCTCGTGTTGAATTGCTGCCAGACCGTCTTTTTCACTCATTCTTGTTGACCAAGTGATGGAATCTGCAACTCCGGGGAAGATATCCAGCTTGCTTTCATGGTCGCTCGGAGGCCCAAACACCTTACAGGACAACATAAATTGTCAGGCTTTCTTATAAATAACTTCTAAAATGATGTCCAACATAGTAAGTAATAATTCAAAATTAATGGATGGCCATAGACTCGTTACACTAAATATCACAGTAATTCCAAGCCACTATTATGTTCAACTTCAACTTTCAATAAAATTTTTCATTAAGCAAGGAAATTCAGTGCACCGAATAATATTATATTACAGCTGGAAAATGAAGCCGAAATGTTAGCATCACAAATCCACAAAAGAAATCATATTTTCTTGAAAACTTTTACATTGGCAAAGCTAGGTTAATACAAGACTGAGCTATAACATCCATAAGCGATGGTGGTAGATTAGTCTCCAAGAAATCTAATTTTAATAGTTCGTCTCCGATTCCTATTCCATCTTACTATCTACTAGTGTACCTGTTGAGGGTATATGAGCAATTAATGACATGTAAACTTGAGATGAAATTCAACAATCATCAAATATAATCATCTGTAGTATACGTTTAATCTGACATCAAAAGACGTTCAGGGAAATTTTCAGAAAACCATTGTCTTGTCATTTTCATTTTAACTCGAGTGTTTCATAATGCGTGTTAAGTGCAATATCCGTCCATAAATTCAGGCCATGGAGGGGTCATTTGTCAAATTGGTTCAACTAAAACAATGGAGTGACGGAGTTTTAATCACCATTTCCTAGATTTAAGGCAACACACTTACAAGATGTTTGAACCAGTGACCCCCACTAAGTCCATCTGAATCCAGGAAGCCTTTTTCAGCAAGCATTAATCTATCATTGAATGCCCGCCTTTTCAAATCTACACAAGAACCAGCAGTTTCTTGCAATCTCAGCTTCTGCAATCCAAACAAAGTAAAGTATAAATGATTAAATGGCTTTAAATAGTAGAGTAATGATTTCAAGAGCACTTATTTTAAATTTACCTGTGATTCATCATCAGCTTCTTTAGCAGCAGAATTAAATTCTTGTATGGCTTCGGTTAACGGTTTTAGAGATAAGCGTTGGTCTAATAATATGCGGCTCAATGTGTTCTTGTACACCTGTCCACAGCAGGGTAAAATCATGTAACATATGATGTCATGAGAATATATATAAATTTGCAAATCTTAATATGGTAATTTACTAATTCAGATGCAACATCAACATCACTACAAAAATTTTCTCGTTAAACCCAATCTCTCTGTCTTCCCAAGGCCAACACTTTTGTTCTATTCTTAATAAATAAAAACAAGTTGTGTAGGTCAGAGTTTGGCAATAATTACTACATTTTATAAAAATATTATATCAAAGAGGATGCCTGTGATCCAAGTTTGACATTTCATTTCATAAGGCCATTGAACTTAGAGAAGATCACAAGGCGCGTATAAGAATTTCAAGCTAGTTTTCCTTCCATTTCATCAATTATCATATACATTATATGTTTTACTAAAGGAAAATCATGCCTGGGAATCAAGGGTTGCTTGATGACTAAGATTCCGGAAGCCCTAACTAAATGGTAGAGATAGGAAAAACAGTATTTCGCAAGAGGTTACCACAATTTCTGTCAAAAGACAAAAGAATTTACTGAAAAACACTTGAAGATAAATGCAAACCTGTAACTGATTAGCATAAGGAAGGTAATTAAAAGGGAGAACGGAATCATCAGCCAGGCGAAGGCCAAGAAGTCCCCAAGTTTCAGCAACTGGTACAACATAGAGCAGAGAATCAATATCATCGCATGACAGGCACATGGATCAACAATTTACAGATTCATCAAAATTTCCTCTTTAGACAAATGACAAAAGCAATAATATATTTCTTACCAGCCACATGGCGCTGGAAAAACGGATCTCCATATTCTGTCATCCAATTGTATGAGTCAAAAGCTGTGTGATAGACAGGAAAATCTGGAAATCGAAGGGGACAAAAAATTATTACTACACAAGTCATATAACATCTAAAGGCCAAAGTCCTGCATAGAGGAAAATTGCAGGCGATAAGATAAATAAAAACATTAACATAGATGCATTGAACTTCCCTATTTCAAAAATGCTATGCTCAGAGGCTGAGGATTAATTATTATAATTCGGGTTTCAGATGAAATGAAGTTCAATATGCATCCTAGAGCACAAGAACCAGTGGAGTGATGAAATTACACGATCTTGTACATAAAACAATCTAAAGGTGCGAGAAATTGATTCAACCTTGGCAGAAACTAAAGTGCCTTTCATATCTTAGATTAGACCAATATGTCCAAAAATATACATCAACAAACACAAGTAGTTTAGGAGGCATAAGCCGAGTATAAACCTCTGTTCCCCACTGCATGATTCTACATAACATACATCATTGGCGTGACTCTCAAATCATTGCACAGAATCTCTTATTTCAAATCAACAAGTTAAAAGTACCTTTTCCATAGTACACATCAATAGATGGAACTCCTGCATGATGAACAAATGGCGCAAAATCAGAATGGACTCCACTGAGCCTCTGAATCTGCAACCAGCCAAGACAAACACCACTAAGTAAAAAACATAATGTCCCAAATCAATATATTATGTAACATGAAAAGAAACTTGGAAGTTGTTTTCTATACCGTGCATTGCATATGGTACAATATATGCAAAGAGAATATGCGTTTGCAAATATTCAATTTCTCTTCCACACCTTCAATTAACCCACCCAGAAAAAGTATGTAAACAGCTTAAATAGTGGACTAGACTCCATGAACATTATGAAAGGAATCATAGTCCACTTCTAACACAACAAAGCAGATTCCTGGATTTTAATTCTTTCATGTGAACAATGTCAATTGATACAGACAAAATATTAAATCGTAGGTTGAGAAATTGTAAGAAGTAACAAATATATTACATTAGAATTTCCACCCCAATTTGCAAATACTGTTGAACCAGAGTCTGGATCCTTGACCTGAAAATAATGCAAAATTACTTCACGTTCAGCATTACATGGATATTAAGGCAAGCAAAATACATATGAATAAAATTTCATGGTATCAATGTATGCAGGCATGTATAATTACTTAAATTACCTCCTTCATGATCTCAAGAAGGAGATTGTCAAGCTGAGGAGTTGAGCCTGCAAAGAATCCAGGACCTTGAGCAGCACAATCCACATTAAGGTATGCTACAGCTTTCAACCGCAGATTGACAAGGTTTTCTTCAACCCACTCTGTGGATCCTATCTACAAAAATAGATAAACCATATAGAGAGGCTAGTAACAGGAAGTAACACCCAAACTGCAATCAAACAACTAACCATGCACTAAAAGATTTAAAAAATTACGTGCATTAAACTGGTTTGGAAAACTTAATTTGTAAAAGAAAAATTGTTCTGCATGAAAACACCAATATCTAAACATAGATAACAAATGAGGGTGGAGTTTTGCCACTCTCTTATCAACAAGCAATGATACACAATCTAAATGGAAGTGGATGCAGCAAAAATTAACAATAGGGCAAAACATTGAATCTAAAGGTCATATACAAATCAAGACAATTTTGCCATCTACCATTCCAAACTCCTCGGCATCCCAACTGCAGAGAATGATTGTCCTCCGTGGAGCCCATCCCAAACGCAATAGACGAGAGTATCGACGAGCAATATCAAGTAGGGCTGCAGTGCCACTGCTGGGGTCAACTGCACCATAAGTCCATGCATCTCTGTGGTTCCCAAGTAGAACATAGCGATCAGGTTCTTCTGATCCTTCTATGATGGCAAAAACATTTTGAATGGTAGCCACTTTCTTTTCCCCCTAAAGGACATAAGAAGAAAACAGACTGAAACCATGCACATCCAACAATATGAGAAGCATCAGCTTAGAGAATAGCAACACATCTATCAAGACTACATCAATTAATAGATGCATGGTGAATAATATAGTAGCCACATTAAAATGCATAACTCTCCTTTATGATCTGCTCATGTCATTGTTCATGTAAAACAATAATTGACTTTCTTGAACTACAAGATATAGCATGATTCTGCAAAATCGACAAAAAAATATAATGGAGCAATCATTACACGGTCAAATATCACGTGAAATCGACAAAAGATATAACACACAGAACAATCATCGCATAATCAAACGTCAAAGTGATCAATTATGAATAATTTCTACTAATGTGCATTAAAAAACCCAATACAAGTCAATAAGCAACCAATAACGGAATTTGACTCATGCATGGGAAGTTTGGAACTCAAGATCATCAGTTTTTTGACAAATACAGAAAATCTTCACAACTTACGATCATCAAGATACACTTCCGTAAAATTCTTCAAATTTATGGAAACTTTTAGCCCCACCAAAGAAGAAAAAACAAAAATACGAGCTTTCAGATATTCCATGACCTCCCCCTCTCATTCCTTTCTCAGAACAAATTAAACTATCTTTCTGTGTCAAATGCCAAATGCACAGCTAAACTCCTCCCATTATATTATAGCCTGTTCATAAGCAAATTTGGCCAACTAAACACATTTAGAACTCTAAGCAACCAAATGACAAAAAAGAGAATATCAAAAGTCAAAGACAGCACTCTATGTTCAAACAAAGTAATGCGACCACTAAAAAGCAGAAGATGACACAAACAGATGAAAATCACAAAAGTATGACCAGAATAAGAATGGATCACATCACCAACCTGGTAGCTAAAATTCAGCATTGTCGGTCCAGGACCAACATGCCTAACCTCGGACCGTAGGTTGTTCCTCCATTCCTGTGGCACCCGAGCACCTTCAAGCGAGTACAAAATGCTCTCAGCAGTCTCAGCAGACAGGGGCATAGATGGAATTTTCGGAAACCTTTTCAAAACCTCACTATCGTCCAAATCCAAGCTCTCGCCGCCATCAACACCAGCCCACCCAGGGCTCAGCGGGTCCCCTATACCTCTCATTACGTGTCCTCGCTCAAACCCATTCCTAGAGCTATCACCGTCGGTGAAAATCAGCACCGCCGCCGCACCGTGCAACTCCGCCGTCTCCACCACCGCACCTCTCGTCAAAATATCACCTTTCCTCGCTATCACTATGCAACCGCTAACATTCACACCCATTGACCCCAGCTCACGATAGTCCTCTTCCCTTCCGTAATTAACAAACACCGCCTTAGCGTACACCGAGCCAGATGGCGAGTAAGCATGGTAAGGTGGCACCACGTCGTGGCCACTCCGATCAGACCGACCCGGTTCGCTTAACGGGACCTCCGAAAATGACCCGTCACTAAAATGCGCCGAGAGGGAGGAGTGCACAGGATAAGAAAGAAGGGCCTTGTAGCTCACGGAGTGCGTTTGGAGACCCAGGTCGCGGAAATGGTTGAGGACGTAGCGGGCGACGTCGGCGGCTAGTTTTGTTCCGGCGAGGTGCGGGCGCAGGGTGAGGGCGCGAAGGTAGGAAGAGATGGTGGAGTTGGAGGAAGAGGATAGGAATATATGCTGAAAGCGAAAGGCACTTTGGGAACCGGAAGAAAGCGCAGAGTTTGGGTAATGCAGCGCATAGAAACCCAGAATGAATAGGATGAGTGCGACGACGAAGGTGGCTAAAGGTGAAGGCTTTACGGGGAAGATGGTGGTGGGTTTCGAAAGGAACTGAACCATTATCTTCTATCTTGCAAAGAACGGCTGCACCGGAGAGAAAGCTGGAGTACTGAGGTTTGGGAGTTACGAGATTACCAGAACAGAGCAGAGGATAGCAGAACAGAGTAGGCTCTGTTACGCGGAGTTACTAATACTTTGAGTGCTTCACTCGTGAGTGTTGTCAGCACCGGTGTGAACTGTCGATTCAAGAAATTCTCAAAATATTGATGTTACATTCATTAAAATTTTGATTTTGTTTAAATTTAAGACATTAAAATTTATAAAAAGTAGTAATTAATTTATTTAATAAGTGGAATAGGTGTAAATATTGATTGAAGTATATAAAAACTTCTTATCTGATTTCTTATTTGCCAAAAAAAAATTAAATGCATTGCATTTTATCAAATATTATATCTAAATTTATTATTCATATTTTTTATATTTATAATTAAATTTTATTGTAAAATTCATTGCATTATAAAAAAATATACAAAAAAATCCATTTATTAATAAATGTTTGATAGATTATCACTCTTATTTTAATTTTATCACTTTAATTTCATTTTTCAATATATAATTTTCAAGCAATAACAATTCATGACTTAACTCCATTCAAATTATTAAAGAAACCCGGTTCCAACTTAATAAAATACATATAAAATATTTTCTTGAATTGCAATTAAATCTTTTTAATGATAGATATACTTGAGTTTGAAGGGGATGAAATATAATTTCACAATCATCTCATGCTATTATCACTTTTATTTAATGGATAATTTCAAGAGAGTTCAAGAAAATCAAATATTTTTATTGTTAAATTATCTTTTATATTATATTTTATATTTTTATTTGTTATTTTAAATAATTTTGATATAAAAAACGATATAATAATGAGAATATTTAATCTTGTATCAAATTAAGTTCTTAAAATTAATTTTTTAAATCTTAAAATAAATAATTCAAATTTTTATATAAAAATAATAATTCTACATCCGAATCTCCCTACCCTATCCATGACTAAATCAATCCCTTTCTTATGATGTTAATGTTATATTAGTAAATCAATCCCTTTCTTAAGTTACGTGAAGAATTTAAATAGAGTTGTACTAGAATTCCTATTAAAAGTTGAGGAAAAAAAGTAAATTTTAGAAAAGAAAAGAACAATAAAGTTTTACTTTTTTTTTTCTTTTTGGTGAAATATAAAATTGTATTTTATGCACATGAACATAAGAAAGTAATCGCAAAGTGCTACAATCTTTCCTCATCATTAGTCTCCTTAATTATAAATTAATAAAATTTACTAATCCTTTATCCTATTAAATTAAATCATTTTTGTCTTTGAAATAATAATGCTGTTCAAATTATTCAATTTCATAAATATATATTTTTTAAAACTCTGGTCACTTCTTCTCTCGTTGACATTGTTACCTGATAGAAAAAAAGCATGAATCAACTTTCTAATATTTACAAATTTCCCTTAACTTTCTATGCACTTACCAATTAAATTTTATATTTTTCTTTTGAAAAAAAAAAAACTCAATTTACATAATACTTTTCCGGCGTTGTGAGCCATAAAATAATCATTTGTTTCTTTCATAGTCACAGCCTAATGACCTCTCAAGACTATTTGAGATAGCAATATTATATAAAATTATTTTCATGTTGCTACGTTTCATTAATATATATAATAAACGTATCTTCTATTTGAGTTTCTTTTCTTGAAGCTTTCTCTTTTGACCACAAATTAAACTTTAAAATGAATAAATTAATTGAGAATGACAATGAAAACATTAATATAATATAGTATTTAATTTGTTACCATCAATTTTACACTTCTCCGGTCAAAGAAGAAAACCCATTTTCAATTAGAATGTGTACGACCTCGTCACATCAAAGATATGCATAGAATATTGTCATATATTTTAATAATATATAGAATATTAATTTAAAGTATTAAATGTATATATTTATATTATTTTATTATATTTATGAATTGAGAAATTTTTGAATATTTCAATGATAATATGTATTTTAATTTTATTTAATCAATAAAAATCAATTATTATT
>JANHAO010023044.1:0-12014 GCA_026873985.1 Saraca asoca
AAGATATGTGGTTTGCAAAATTTTGGATAAGTATAATTTAATAATTGAGTTTCTTATGTTATTACATCTTTTTATTTGTTTATTACTAATATTTTCATTTGTAGGAGACATATAGATGGTTACCTGCTTATGAGAGACAGATCAGGAAGATGTCTTAAAAATGCAATGAATAAGCTTAAGGTAGGTAAAGGTAAATGTTATTGGGTGTCTCCTCCCATTAGAGAGCAGCTTGATAAAATATGGGCTAGCCCAAAGTGAAAACAGAAGAGTGAAAGAGCAAAGCAAAATAGGGTTATAGATATGGGTGCATCTTCATACACTAGTGGGTCCATCTCTACAACTGAGCATAGGAAGAGATTGTTATGATTTAATTTTACTTTATCTAATTTGATATTATTATTTTTGTTTAATTAATTATTAACATTTACTAATTTCATATTTGTAGAAATAAGAGTTATAGAGGGAGCCTAGTGATTTTGAGATTATAGAGCGAGCAAAAAAGTTGAAAGAGGGAAATTGGGCTTGCCAAAAGGCTACAGACATTGCTATAAGTATATTTTTATTAGTATATTTGGTTTTACAAAATGAGTTATCTGTATTAACCATTCAAATTTGTATTAACAGAGTGAGTATCAACAGCTTCGAGGAGAAGGCACTAATAGTGAGGGGGATAACTCACTAGCAGCCAACAATGCCCTCTTTCCTCCAACTTGTTAGTGAAAGGAAACAAAAAGGCAATCTCTGATCATAGGGTGAGTTAGGCCTTCTCTTGCTTTCCTTTGTAGGAGCATCATCTTCTTCGTTTGCACCAGATAGTGCTGAGTTGATTAATTTAAGGGCGAAGGTTACTACCCTTACAATGGAGCTCATGGGCAAGGATGCACTCTTTGCTGACACACGGGAGTGATTACAGTGTAATGAGCAGAGGATAGAGTATTTGTATTAGTACCTACACATTGACCCTTCATCAATCAGTTCATCTCCTAATGGCTAGCCAACAACATTCAAGCCCCACTGTCCAACATCACACGATGCATAGCACCCTCCGAGGAGCCACATGATGACTTTGATGCAGATGATGCATCTTAGAGTTCATATGGTTTTCTACTTGATTTATATGTGACTGATTAGTTTTCTCCTTGGATTAGATTTGTATTGAGTTGAATTTATTATCACATTTTTGGATTTATTGTTACTTTAATTTGGATATTTTTTATGCATTAAATTTACTTTCAATGTTTAATTGATTGATTTTGTTATACACTAGAATTGAATGGGTTTAGGCTGTATTGGATAGTATTGGATTGAATTTGTAGCACTCTTTTGTGATAATCAGGTATTAGTGACTGAAATAGTCATTAAATAAAGTGGTTGCAAAAACTATTCACTAGTTAGAAACCGAATTTGTGACCAATTTTTTTTTTTAGATTTTAATGATCTTGCGACCGAATTAGTGATTGAAAATTTCAGTCACCAAATTTTCAACTACTCAGCGACCAAGCTGTCACCAAATATATGATGGCCAATTCTTCCACATTAGCCACCTATAGCCATTGAATCTATAACCAAATATTGTGGCAATTGCATAGCAACTAAATTGCAACTGAATAATTTGGTGGCAAATAATTAAGTGGTGACAAAACTTGAAGTTGTGTAGTGATCGAACTTGCCACTATGTATTTTAGTTGCTAAGTTTTTCCACTGAACCAAGTTCAATCGCTGAATGTATTGTGACTGAGTGTTTAACCACTCTTTTTTTTTTCGGTGGCTGTTCAGTTGCTATACATGTTTGCAATCAAAATTTATGCTTTAGCGATCAAAAATTTCAGTTGTTAAGCTACCTTTTTTTTTTTTTGGTAGTGGCAGCTTATTTTCCCTTATTGCAGTAATTTGACTAGCAGCTTCCACGGGCCCATTGGTGGCATTTCAGCTTCAACTAAGCTGGCTACTAGCACTTTGAACTTCGATGAGTAATCCTAAAACAAAGAATTTATTTTATAGGAAGTGTACATTAAGTTTTTAAGAAATCCCTATCTAAAACCCCAACCTTCAAAGTTAAGGTATGCTAAAATATTGTTGTTTATCAACTCCAGATAAATTCCCTTTTGACAAATCAAATACGCCAATGCCGGGCCTTTAAGGATTTGGCTGAAAAATCCAACTGAGTTGAGTGATCCATTTTTCCCAGTTAGTCGACCTAACTTTCTAAGGATTTTTTAAGATAAGTGGACAATCCTCCTTACTTAATAATTCCTTTTGTAAATATCATATAATTTTACTATATGAAATATTATTAATCCTTTTTTAAATATTGGGATTTCCTTATATATATTAAAGTGGTTTCGAAAGTATATTTGCATGTTGTATGTGTACATGAAATGGTTTGCTGTGACAAAATTATGCATTTTCATCATACCTTATATTATTGGAATTGAAAATTCTATTTTTCTATGTGATAAATAGTTATGAAAATGCTTTGGTACATTTATGTATGTTTTGTTAAATGTGGCTTACCCAAGCAATGGTTTTCATGCTACATGGTATTTTTTAGATTATTGAACTGGGATGCTAAACCCATTGAGGAATTTATTGGTTACTCTCAAGTGCACTTGCGAATACATGAACAGGCCAGGGTAGAGCTAATAAGGATGGAGGAAATGTAGGGATGTATACATTCATGAGCATCTGATAGACGTGTTGGATGACTTATGACAAGAATTATATTTATATCTAGATGGTTACCTTTTTAAATTTGTTCTTTGGGAAATCCAGTTGAATATTTTACTATGTTGATATTTGATGAAATTTTATAAAGCTTACTGACTTTGCCTCCTGTTTATATCATGGTGAATGTATTTTCCATAGTAGCATTCTTTGATGTTTACCTTTATGTTATTGAACATCATATTTTTATTTACTTAGTTTTCTTGCTGAATGGTAGTTTTCAAATGTATATTGAGACTATGACTGCATAATGAGTAAGCTTATTTTCATGGCTATATATTTATACTTTCAAGCATGATTTTTAATTGGGATCTTTGGGTGATCATGAGATTATTTACTTACTGAGTTTCTTTGAAACTCACTCCTTCACTCCCATTTTTTTTAGAGTTAAAGGATATTTTTGTTATTCCTTAATGTCATCCAGACTTAGGATCTACTCACTAATCGATTAGATCACACCTAGTGGAGATTCAAGGTATAACTGTGGTGTAAAGTTTGGTAGTTGGTAGGATTATATATGCATAAATTATGTATGATTATTGGATGCCCGATAGGATATAGATTGTATAGTCTGGGCCACTACATTTTGATTATACTGTTATACAAGTCATGGTGGTCATGTAGCCTTTGTCTGATGTATTAGCCTAGGTGTCTAGAAAACAGAGGAAACTTTACTGGATATTCATTAGAATTTAATATATAAATATTTCATTGTGGATTGATGAAATAGAGTTGTTGGTATGTTATTTGCATTATAAGGCCTATAAGGGGTTCCCTGATGGTGACCTTCTACGCCAGTCACGTTCCATAGATCGGGGTGTGACAAATAGTGCATATACAATTGATACAAAATGATTGTAACTTATAGGAAGGAAATCCCTTGTTTAGGCATTCAATGAGAATTTGAAAGTTATATGAGAAAAAACCAAAAAAAATCTATAGATCTCATTTCCAACTCTATGGCCTGATTATACACCTGTTCATATATGGTGCCTTCAAAGACTTGAATGACATTGAAGTAATTATCATTGAGGCCATCAACAAATTTCTTGGCCTTATCCCTCTTTATGGAGATCATATGTCTAATAGACTATGATAAGTGGAGGAACTAGGCAGCATATTAGAAATTGTCAAACCCTTTTATTTCAAGTCATTGAATTCCTACAATTTAGCATACCATTGCCCTTACAAGAAGAATTGCCATAGGAAAGCTGTATGAAACATTTCCCTACATGTTTGCACTATCCTTTACTGGCTCACGGTCTTCCCAACCTTAGTACCATTCTATTGTAAATCCATCAAGCTGAAATCTAACCAGCCTTATAGCAATGTCTTCAAGACATTCAACGACCTGCTACAACTACTCGATCTGGTCTAGAAATAGAAGAGGGTCTATCAATGACCCAATGCCTGAATATTAGGGAGGTTTGAGCTTTTGAAACTCTTGTAGGTAATTTCTAAGATTCAAAAGGGTCGGCACTACAAAAGGTGGAGGGGTGGAGGTAAATAAGTTTTTGGCTCTTCTTGCCACTATCTTTGGAGTCTTTGTTAAGTCATCTTATCAAAAAACTCATTTATGGCTCTTTGTAAATTTGTAGCCCATGCTGGGGCATTTGAAATGGATGGGTTAGTTGAAGCTCCAGGAGTGGAAGGAGCATATGTTTTTGGTTGGAAAATTTTTGGATGCACTTCTTCACATGCAACCTTGCCTTAGTCCCTAGTTCTACCTTTGCCTTGAGGTAGTGATGGAGAAGAAAATAGTTTATAAGAGGCTTTCTTGGATGCGTCATCAGATCATCATCCAATATGAGCCAAGGATCTAGTTCTAGATTGCATCTTCCTAACATCAAACAAAAGGATCTGTTTAGGTAAGATTTAGATATGTTTATATAAGTAGGAATAAAAGATTCAGGAATTGCAGAAATTTTTGACATATTTCTTGGTGTGGGCATCAACATATCCTTATGCATGTTTCGTGCTTCTAAAGTGCTAACATGAACTTAGTACATCTATCCCAATTTGGCAGTTGGAGACTCCTAATCATGCACCTAGACTATATACCATACTCTAATATTAACTTGCCATGCATCAATCCACGACATGTGCTTAGTGTAAAGGGCCACTAATAAGAAAACCCTTACAAGCCTAATAATATAGTAACCTTCCTCTTGTGACATAACTTTAATATGAAATAATACTAGACAGATGCAATTATCAAATACTTCATTAGATTCCTAATGGAAATCCAACAAAGTTTCCCCTATTTTTCGAACCCTAGGGCACTAGGCTAGTACAATTGACAAGGGCTACATGCCCTACACACAACTTGTACAACAAAAATCAAGACTACAATAGCCCAAATAGCATAAGGCCTACAACCTATTGGGCAATAACTAGAGAAGCCATATGCACATCTCTACTATGCCAATTGCCAAAAATCACACCATCAATATACTTTTAAACTTTGCAAGAAGGAATCTACTCAATTAGGGAGTAGACTCTAAACCAGGAGGATGAGGGTGAATGAAGGGAGGCGCTTCAGGCTCTAAAAAGGAGGAAGAAAATGGAGAGAGTTTCCAATAAATTTAGTAAGCAAATAATCCCTTAAAAAACTAAAATTTATTTTGCAATTCATATTTAGAATTTAAGTAGTGAAACATGCATTAGCAAGGATAAAATCAATAGCTTAAAAAAAAACTAAAAATTCAAAAGCTTCAGTTTATCAAAGGATTCAAGTTGATAAATATAGTAATCAACAAGTTAAAATATAAAGCAGAGTATAACATTATGAGAAATATTCATCAAGATATGAACACAAGAAAATCATTAAGATCTTTTGAAATTTTCAAATATTTAGTATCAAAAGGATTCTACATTTTTTAAATTCAATTGGAACCCAAAGGATAGTTCTTAAAAATAATCATACCTAATAGATATCAGATATCATCATACACCTTGTGCTTTTACGAGATATACTCCCTTTATTCCTCCAATAGATATAATTCTAATTACAAGTACACTTAGAAGTTCTTTAAAGGAATTTTTAATGGATTTAGGTTTCAAATACAATTAGTTAATAAAATATGTCATATTACCATATGTATTCAGAAATAGGGAGCAATTTCAATCAGTTCATAAATTCAGTGATTAGAAGACATTGTTAATTGTTTCATGTAGCAGAAAGTTCAAAAATATTAGAAATCTAATATAGCAAAATGATTCATTCACCAGTTCTATAAGTTGGAATTAATATAAAAAGAATAAGTATATAATGATTCATTTTCCTTTATACACAACATACAGTTATAATTTCAAAGCAAACTACCTTTAAAATTCCATACATTCAGAAATTTGTGATATTCTAGGTAATAAAGTTAATTTTTATAATGCAGGATTCACAAAAAGTGTAGGATTATCTACTCACCTAAAATAGCAAGGTAACCTCAAATTTTTCTTTTCTTGATTCACACTAAATCAACAACCTAGCAGCCAATACTTATTAGAACTTTCTAGGATTAGTTTCCAACTAAAATTATACATTCTAAATGTGAAAGAAATTTTTAAGTT
The DNA here is from genome assembly GCA_026873985.1 of Saraca asoca. Lineage (NCBI taxonomy): Eukaryota > Viridiplantae > Streptophyta > Magnoliopsida > Fabales > Fabaceae > Saraca > Saraca asoca. The sequence continues at coordinate 6,292 of JANHAO010023044.1, forward strand.
AAGAAGGGATTAGAAGATACTCACTACCCAGTAGAAGATTAGGGTTTGAGTATGTTGCAAGATAAGCTCAGGGGAAAATTATGCTTTGGCTACAATGTAAAACTTAAAACATTCATTATAGTCCACCAAATTTAAAGTTACTTACTGATGTGTTACAATAAGTTTGTTTTGTTTTTGGAAAGAAAGCTATCACCCACTTACTTGAACTAGATCATTTATGTATGTAAAAACAAAGAAAGGCAGATAAAAGTGTTTTGACACTCTATTCTCAGTTCATTCTTCTTCCTCCTAAAACCCTTACATAACATTTCATCTTTCTTTTTTATTGAAGTAGAAATTGAAGAACTAGCAAACACCAACATCCTCTTTTACTCCACCACCTTCCTATGGCCACCTTCTTTCAGTTATTAATTCATATGCTACTAGTCATCAATTCTTTCTTCTCAATTAGCCATGCTATCTTATTTTTTGGTGCAACCTGTAACAAATCGATAGTAACCAGACATTCTCCTTCATCGACATTCTTTTTGGCCTTTGCAATTTGCAACTAGTGTTGTCATGAGCTTCAAATGCAGTTGGATCCTTTACCAGCTAAATTGAATAGTAAAGGGTGGAGAAGCCGAAGGTAGTTCTACTCTTACTAGTCTGCCTTAACCTCTTATTTTTTTAGCTTGATGTAGCTACTTCCTCTAACTTGTTGTTGCTGCTACTCTAGTTGTTGTGTTATGGAAAGAGTTTTGGTTGTAGCTAGTGAGGTTGAGGACCTCACTACAACTAGCGGCTTCTCTATTTCAGTTGGAGTTTCATTTGTATGCCTATTTTGCTTAAAGCATTCCAATGGTTTCATAAATGATGGGAGCGTTTAGCTGGGGACTATTTGATATTAGAAAGAAGAATGTGATTTGCACAACAACATTTAAGGTAAGTAGATAGCTTATTCCTTGATTTAAAAATGATGTGATTAATTGACATTGAGAGAAAATAAATTAGAAGTATAAATGTCTAAACTTTGGACTCTTTTTGACTGAAAATAAGATGGATTAGATTGAAAGTTTAAGATGATGGAATGATATGTGCATATGGCTAGGAATGAAGATATGATGACAGCTTGAAATGAGTAACTTGCTCACTCACTCTAACACTTGAATATGAATTATTGTATTTGTACTAGAACATATATGGATATATAAGAATAAGTTAAGATTGACCATGTATGTAGGTTATGCTTATGCATGTTTAGAGTGCCAAGTGTGAAGTGTTTAGTAAGTTTGAAAAGTGAGAGTAGTATGATCGATTTGCTAATGTTCCTATAGGAATATCATTTCTTAAATATGGACAACTAAAAAGTGGTTAAGTGCTTAAGAGGATTTGTTCATGAGTATATTGGAAGAACACACTCTATTTTTTAATTGTGATTTCATAAAATAGAATGTAAATGTGTTATATAAATTGATTAAAGGTGGAAAGTGAGCAAATGTTGAATTGTGATTAGTATGAGACTTTGGAAATGAGCATAGATGGGAATGGGATTGTGTTGATGTTGAAATTGCTTTAAGTGGGTTGATTGAAGTTAGGTGAATGTTCTTATTGGAATGGTATTATAATTAGAAAATGTTTGGTTGGTTGTAGGAATTGATTCGTGGATAGATTATGCGTTGGAAGATTCTTAATGAAACCATTGGATAGTGGCCTTTGAAACAATGTTTGGAAATAATTGGAATGTTTTCTTAAAAATGACTGCATTTTAATTTTGTGAGTAAATAACTCACTCTCCCATAAGTGTTGCACTATTGAATCGGCATGTAGAAACATGAGTTTAGAAACTTTTTATTTTTTTTTCTGTATATGTATTTGATTTAGTTCAATTAATTTTTGGTGGGAGTATTGGAAGGATGTATGAAATGATATGTTAGGCCTCATGAATGTGAGGAGGAAGTTGTGGTTTTATAGACAAAGGAATAAGAAGAGTGAGTTTATGTAACTATAAGGAAAATGCCTTTTGTTGGTTTAATTGTTTGATTTATAAATTAATGTATTTAAATGCTTGTTTGGAATAATTGCATTAATTAGTAATGCTGATTAGAATTGATTGAATGTTGGTGATGGAATGTATTGGAATTGTGCTTCATGAGTGGTGATGAATATGATCAAAATTTATACGTGTAGGATATTTGAGTCAAATAAACATTTTAACTAGGCATATAATTGAATGAATTTTGTCTTATCAGTTTTAGCTAACGAATATGGATGAGTGGGAAAAATAGCTCATTATTTGTTCATCTATATGATCCATTAGTTACAAAGTATATGATAGAACTTGCTTTGCAATATGGCTTAATGATAGTAAGGTTAAACCAAAAGATCTTATTAGGATGATGTGCCATGATTAGAAGGAAATGTGTTGAATTTATAAACGAATCAACTTGCTAGGCTAGTGAATTGAGTTATACTAATTTTATGTATTGCAACCCATTCCTTGATAAGTTGTTTTACTAGTATTAGAAACTGTTATTGTTATTTAATATTAGCTTGATTGAAATCAACTCTCAAATAGAAAGTGAATGTCACGTGTACTTTATTTGAATATTGAATTGCAATGTTCATTTGAACATGTATGAATGAATGGTAATTGTGCACATGTGTTATTTAGAATGCTCTTTTGAAATATGAAATTGTGTGAATTGATGGTGAGTTAATAGAGTGGTATCATTGCTTTGAATATGTGTACATTGAAAGATGTGGTAGGTTCTTTCAAGAAACCTACAACCAAAAAAAAAATAAAATAGAAAATTAAGTATCTATGGCCATAAACATGATGGAGAGATAAAAAGAGGTTAATATGGTGGAGAGATAAGGTGACATGAAGAGGAATGAAAATGAACATAAAATGCTTTTATTCATAAGTTCCTTGAAGAATCCTGTCTTGGATCCATAAATAAATAAATTGAAAAAAAAGGGCTCAGGATGCCTCTTACATACTTGCTAAAGTGGATTTATGTTGATAGTGAATGTTTCATGATTTCTACGTGAATTTCATTAAGTATCTCCTATGGATTAAATTGAAATAGTCTATAGAATATCCTTGTCTATGGAAGATTAACCACAAATCATTTTTGCTAATTGATTGAAATTGCAATGGTGATAACCTTCTCATATGTTTGGTACTTGCCTAGAGTCTTAGTTGTTGACTGGAACTTACCAAATGGTAGTTCTTTGTTTTGTTGTATTAAATGGCTAATGAGTATATATATCTAAACTAGCAAATTGGTCATAAAAGTAATTTTGTGTTTAGTCAATGAGTTTATGATAATATAAGTTTGTGACTAGTTTTTCCCTTTACTTCACTGAAATTGTTAAACAAAACAAGAAATATCTTGTAGAATGGTAAGTAAGAAATAAATTGGAAGAGTTTTTAAAAGGGCGGGTACTAGCTTATTGTTTGATAATATAGTAAACTGTATAAATGAACCAAGCAATTGATAGTCTATGTTGGTTAAATTCTAAATTATTGCATTTTATTATAATTTTATATTGGTACATGTATTAGTGGTGCAATTGTATATTAATTATTGACATTACATATAGAATAAGTGATTTACTTATTAAGTTTCATTGAAATTCATTATGATTTTTATTTTTATGAAAAAAAAAATGTTTTAGTTTTAGGATTGCTAGATATCATGAAGTTCACTAATGGAAATTGAGGACATAAAACTGGGTTAATCAATTGGCAATTGTGATGTCTGCATATGCATATGTGAAATCAATTTTGGATTTGTTGTAATTGTTGTGTCAGGTGGATATGTTAGAACTTCTAAATTGTTTCTACACGCTGTTGGAAGGGTGCATAACCTTGGAAACATTCAAAAAATAGAAGAAACTCTATCAAAATTTTTGTAAAATGTATCTTAAAAGTTTGTTTAAAGTGTTTGCAATTCACAGAAAATTTGTTTCATTTTCCTTAAATTTTAAAATATGGGATTTTGTTCTTATTGTTTTAATTGTGATGAGTAATTTCATAATGTTAAAAGGCTAGTAGGAAGCTATCACCGAGTGACTACCTGCATTGGTCATGTTGTTAATATTAGGGTGTGACATTAATTGACTTTTCAATTTTTCTATCATCAATATATATAATTAATATAGATCAAATTAGAAATTTAATGTTTCAATTTGTCATTGAATTATAATTTCGTCCCTGATTTTATTGAAATGCCATTATTAATCTTTTAATTTCATGCTGTTAAGGTAAATAGTCACTTCATCTATTTGTGTAATGCTTTGAATCTATAGAGTGATTGTCGCAAGGATTCTATTTTATAAAATATGAATGTTTAAATTTTCTTTTAAGTGTTATGATTTATTTGACTATGATAGATGCTTTGAAAAAAAATATAAATAATGAAATAGAGGAGAAGGGGGAAAATTATTTTATTTAATTATTTAGACAAATTAATTATTTTGAGTACATATTAAATTCATAATTAAATTTAATGTTTTAGATTTGAATAAAGGAAGTAGCAGTTTTATTAAATAGCTTTTTTTTTTAAAAAAAAAAACTAGATGACAATGTGTATAAAGTATTCCTTATTTTTGAGCTCTAATTAAATTATAGGCTTGTATGTAATTATCCTGAGGGATAACTCTTTTTCTTGTGTTGTTTTTATTTTTCAAAAAAATAAAAAAAATATATATTAAACCCTTCTGTTTGTTTTGCTGGTTCCTTTCTTTTTTAGTGACAAAAAACAAGGGAACCAGTACTCTTTTTGTCCCAAAACAACAAACCCCAGCTGCTTTCCTTTCCGTTGACCCTCACCTTTGCACCTCCAGTCAACACCATCGAAGGCCGCACACCTGCTACCACGTGATCCTCTCGTTGGAAAAATCCAACATGTGGCCACATATATGTGAATTAAATGTGTGTTGCTATCTTAAAGTATAGCCTATAAATGTGATCTAATAAAGTTTAAGAATAGGACTAAAGGATATTAAATTGTCATGGGATTAATGTGTAGAGACCATACGGTAATTTTTAATTTGATGAGGGGTCAAATTAGAAATAAAGAAAATTATATTATTATATAAAGGATTTTGGTCCTCGTTTGAGACAACACTTCAATTCTCTTGAAATCCCTTCATCAGAGAAGACAAACTGAGAGTTGTTTTCAAATGGAAGATCAAGCCATCCCAATCTACTTATAAAATGGATCAATGTACGCTTCCACTTATTTTCTTTTCTTTTCTCATAAATTCAACGTGAATACAGAAACATATTTAGTACTTGATTAATATTAACATTATGTAACATGATTTAAGATTGAAACTTCTGATAATTTCATGCATATTATATTTATGATTTGATCAAATTCCAACAATTGGTATCAGAGTATCTCACTGTTGATTCTTTGAGAACTTTTTAAGATTTGGGAAAAAATATGAGATTAGGGATCTTAGAATTTTGAGAAATTTTGAAATTTTTGATTTAGAACAAAATAATTATGGATCAAGTTTTTTGTATAATAACCATGTAACCCGAAAGGAACTTGTCATTAAGTGCAGCATTGTGCATTCTAAAAGAAGTTCAAACTCTCTCTCTCTCTCTCTGATGAAGTATAGCATAGTCGATATTATGTAAGTGGGGTCTCGGGTTTGGAGTCTCTGCACTTTTTAGGTGCTGATTATCACTTACATATAATATAGCAAACGAAATGGAGAGAGGGAAG
>JANHAO010023045.1:0-12014 GCA_026873985.1 Saraca asoca
TATTATTTTTTCATATGAAAATAAGTATTCATAATATTAAATAATATGACATAACAAATAATAAGCTGGAAATCGAGCTTGACACGTGTGTTGAAATAGAGAATGCGTGTTTAAATTTTTTAAAATTACGGACACGGACTTGGAATTGAGCTTAACATGTGTGTCGAAATAAGGAATGAGTGTTCGAATTTTTTGAAATTATGGATACGATCTCAACATGTTTTGTGTCGATGTCGATGAGTGTCGATGTCGGAAACGTTTTCGACACGCTAACATGACTGTTATATGAAGTATCAGTGTATCGTAAATTGAAACCATCAATTTCCCATCAACGTTTCAACTTGGTCAAAGTTCTGGAGGCTTTAGAGCAAAGTCCTGAAGTTGCTCTAAAGTCTTGAAGTTTAGCTACCAATCAATTAATGATTTGGATGGGATGGGATTGGAATGAGTGGAATGGTTATTTTATAATTATAATTGACATGTTGGGAATAGAATGATATTTCATTTTAAAATTATATTTGTTACAGTAAAATGTTTTAGGAATAGAATAAAAAGATGCAGTTAATTACAATAATATCTTTATAACAAAATATAATAAAATATTTATTTAAAACTAATAAAAAACGTATAAGGTTTCAATATCTTAGGTTATATATCAATTATATATAAGTTAAATGAGTGATATTGTAATGTCAACAAAATAATAATTATAACATATAAGTTAAATAATTTATTTATTTTTTTTTGGATATTTATTATGTTAATTGTCAAAATTTTTTAACGTTTATTGATAATATGACTGTGTTTTGTTGTTTAAGTATACTAGGTTTTTTTTTCATAATTTTAACTTTCTTTATACGTTAATAAATTTTAATTCATTGATTTTTATTTTATATTAAATAATTTTGTATAATAAATAGTATTTATTTTATGAATAATATAAAATATTTTATTTTAAATTTTATTATTGAAAATATAATTATCAAAATATTTTTATAGTAAAAATATTGAAAAGATGATATTATTTTATTATTTATTAATATAAGGATAGTTTTGAAATATATGAAAGACATAAAATATAAGAGTGTAAAAGTTTATGAATGATAGGATAACTCATTCTATTATTTTTGTGATAAAATTTAAATTCCATCATTTGGTGGAATGACCATTCCCTAAGGAATCAGCATTGCATTTTAGGGTACCTATCAAGTACACTTTTTATTTATTCTCATTTTATTCTATCCAATAAACTATAACATAAATTGGATAAACTTCTAGGGGTTAAACTTTAAGGTATGCTAGTTTTGAGCTTGTGTCAAGTACTGGAAATTCTAATTTTTTTTAAAACATTCACATTTTTTATACAACTATAGCTTTCGTAAATTTAATAAAAAATTAGTCTGTAACACATAAAATATGTAACTAAAAAAGAAAAAATATTTTGAATAGGGTGCTCAAATACATTTTTAGCAACTTATAATAAAAAATCACATCCACACATAGATTCACATTATACACAAACTGAGAGCTTTACAAATTTTATGTAAGCGTGGATAGAAAAGTATGACTCAATCAAATTGTTTATACATATATTTTTGATTGTGTCTTTAAATGTGATCAAATATAAGTTACTCATAATTTAATTATTTATTCATATATTTATTGATCACAATTTTTCACAAAAAAGGATGACATTTTAAATTGCTCCGTAGTCCATAACTATAATATTATATTTATAACATAATTACTTTGGAATTGAGAGAATTGAGAAAAAGAAAAAGATGGAAAATAGTTTTTCTCCAATATTTTTATGCTAACTTTCTCATCCATCTCATTTCAAAAGCAATTTTGGACTCCCTTTGAAATAACATTGTTAACTTTTATTGGCTATTATTATTGGTTGAATTCAAATTAATAACATAAGAGGTAAAGCCAATCCACTTACCATTCAACAATTAGTTAGAAATTGAATTAATCCTAAAATTTCAAATTATATAAAATATATTCATTGTTATATATACATCTAATATATTCTAGTATTAGCATTTTGGTTTGTTACCTATACCTTGTATGAAAAAATTCACATATCTCATAGAAATTAAAGATAGATAATAGGAATTAACTTTGTATATCCTTAGTAATTTTATGTAAGTAAATTTGAAGTTTATATTAATGATCTATTTGTGAAAGCATCTTGAAAACTAAACAAAATAATACCACATATAAAAAAATATAAATAATTGATACGACAAGAAAAATTTATATCATTCTAAATAAAATAATGTTTTCAATTTATAAAAATCTTTAATTATTTTAACTTGCCTTTACAAAATTATTTTCAATTAATCATTACACAAAAGTCTTGACCATCGTTCTCACTAATTTAGTTATATTGATATTTCTTTGAGAGACTTAATATCATCCATTATATTATTTAAGGAAGACTTCCAATGATACATCTAAGACAAATGGTGTTGACGATGAAATTTGGTTCAGTCCAAATCTATCTAACCCAAAGAATTCTTTAGAACTCAAATTGCAATCCGGTTGAGAAAAGCAGGAAAATCAGCAAGACCAGGGAGAAGGAGGAAGAATTAGATCAAGACCAGAAGATTTTTAATGTGGTTCGAATAAAATCGGGTAACACTGGTCCCTACGTTTATGGTAGCTTTTATTTATCTGGTGAAATTTTTACAGAATTTCAGTATGTATTTTCTAGCCTACCTTACAATGATCTCCCCTCTCCTATTTATAGAGGCTGAGAGGTTATAAATGTAATTACACAAGTTGTATTTTTGTTATATCAAATAATAAGTGTATGTGACAAGTATAGTTTCTGCAAATCAGCTTCTGCATACTGCTTTCTGCGCATGGGCCCTTGTGAGCTGTTTCTTGCAAACTGGACCCACAAGTTAGATCTGAGAGGGTGCCTGCTTCAGGTTCACCCTTAGTGAGCTTCTAGTTAGACGAGATGCCACATCATGCGAGCTGGGACTCCTGATTTACGATCGCTGCTAGTCTTTGTTCAGTGAGGTCGAGCTCGTGAGCTCGCATTTGGCGATGCGAGCTCACGTGAAGCGAATTGTTAGCTATGCGAGCCAGGGCTTATCTCTTGGTAAGTTGGGGCTCCTGCCTCATTCTATGCTCTTGTAGCTAGCAATCTGATGTTCTTAAGCGATCTTAGCTCTTAATGGTCTAGACTCTTTTCTCATTTAGACTTATCTATTACTGGGTCTTTGCCAGCTCATTTGTGCAGTACCAGAAAATATCCATAATATTAGCCCCCCAACTCTTAGTCCGCTTCGTGGGTTGGGAGTTGAAATTTACCTATAAAAGCCTTCATTCGTGGATTACCATGTAGTTAAAGTCTTTGTGGTTAGCTTATTGTTTCATCTGCTCCAGGCCATACCTTCTACTGTACGTGCTTTATAGCCATTATCGTGTCAACCTTGTTGTCTTTTAAGGCATTTAATTAAGAGTAGTTAAATTTCTTTTAGACTCTTCGGTGAGGCTAGGTTGGCCAATGTAAGGCATGGGAAGTCTTTCTTCTTTTTACATTGAGTGACCTGATGGGTGTCTTAGATAAGCCCCCCATGCTTCCAATGGTCTGCCTTTCTAATGAGACATGTATGGTCTGTTGCATAGAAAGTCTTTATGGACAATCCTTCTTTGGAGATTCTAAGAGATCTTTCATGGATCTTAGATTATTTCCTCATGGTTATGCCATGGGGTTCAGCTTTTCCAACCATGTTCCCCTGTTTCTCAATCCTAGGGGGATAGGTGAGCTGGAAAGGAGCCTTTAGCTGAAAAAGACTATAAGAAGAAGAATAAGGAACCATCATGCTCATTGGTCCTCCAACTGGTTGGAGTTTATCTCCCAGATGCTAGTCTTCTTTTTTGATTCGTAGTAGCCGTAGGCTTGCTATGGTTTTGTACTTCGAATCTTTGGATGTAAATTTATCACGTTAAAGTTTTTAATGAATGAGCTTTTCTTCATAATTCTTGCATGTTACATAGGATGTTCCGCATATCACATATAGTAATGTAAATTCCTACAAATCATTGTTAAATGAAATGTTTAGATGACTAATCAATGATGTTTTTAAATTAGTAATGAATCGAGCATCAAAGTGCCTTAATGATGGGTAGTGTATAAGTAGGTCACATGAGAGTTGCGCCTAGTAGTGAGTTGCATAAGAGCTGTAAACAATAGGTCGCATGTGAGCTGTGAGCAATAGCTCGCATGCATATGGTGCCTAAGGAAGTTAGTTGTATGAGTGTTCAAGCTTGAGGTTGCATGTATATGGTGCTTGAGAAAGTTTGTCACATATATATTGAGGTCAATCGTGAGCATACAGTGCCTAAGAAAGTTGGTCGTATGTAGGCGATGCATGTATATGATGCCTAAGAAAGTGGGTCATATACATGACCAATAGGAGGTCACATGCACATGGTGTCTGAGAAAGTTAGTTATATGCATGCTAGATATGACATCACATGCATATGATGCCTCAGAAAGTTGGTCATATGCATGAGTTAGAGGTCGCATGCGTATAGTGCCTAAGAAAGTTGGTTGTATGCATGATGAGGTCACGTGCATATGGTGCCTTAGATAGTTCGTCATATGCAGTTAGATCGCATTAAGACGATGCCAGGAAGTAGGTCGTTCAAATGCGATAATGTTAAGTTGGTTGTACTAATGCGATGCCAAAGAGTAGGTCACATTAGTGTGATACCAATTTAACCCAAAACTTAAAGGATACAGTTACAAGTTGGGAGGGGGAAGCTCGCTTCCTCGGGAGTTTACTACCAAATTTTCATTTTGTTGAAAATTTGCTCAAAGACTATAATACATGAAAATTGGGTTGCTTCTACATGCTTTATTACAGTATCAAAATATGGTTCTCACTACGGTTGTCTGCCCTTGTTCGGGATTCCTCTGAGGCTGAAAAGGCTACTGCCCCGTAGGTTGCACCATATAATCCTTTAAGCGACCTCTTTTAAACAAGTCTTCAATCGCATCTCTAAGGGCTCGGTAATCCAAAGTGTTGTGCCCAACTTTGTTGTGATAGGCGTAAAATTTGTTTGTCTTTCTATTCACAAAGGGAGTCCTTAAGGGATTGGGAGTCCCGAAGTCTTCTCTACCCTTTTTTGTAGCAAATATCCTATCCGAAGTGTCTAATAGTATGCTGTAGTGATCATGGCTGCCTGGGTGCTGAGGTCACTCATCTCTGGTCCTCTTGGTGAGCCAGTTGTTGGAGCCATTATTTTGACCTCCATTGCTCCTTTTTTTGCTTTGAATGGAGTTGTTCACCTCGTCCTTTTGCTTAGACTCCTTAAGCCAAAGGTCTCCTCCCACCTGATTGCTTGGTACCTCACTCATAAAACTCGATTAGATCTCTCATCAGGGACTTGTATATACTCTTATATAGCTTTTTGTCTTTGTGGAGTCCCACAAAGATCGCTGTCAAAATGCTTTTCTCTGAGAGATTGTCCACGAAGTTGGCTTTGTGCCTAAACCTGGCAATGTAATCCTTTAGCAACTTATGTTTATGCTGAAAGACCTTCGCGAGGTGACGGGGGCATAAGTTGCCTCTTCAATGGTTGGTACTGGTTAATGAACTTTTCCTGACATTCTTCCCAACTACATATTGAGCGAGTTGGAAGGCTTCTGAACCATGCCTGAGGTGCACCCTCTAGAGTTGCTAGGAAAACTTGTCATTTAATCAGAGGATCAACCGTTTGCAAATCCATCTGAACATTAAACGAGTCCAAATGGTCATAAGGATCAGTGTCCCCATTATATGGCGAGATCATAGGAACTTTAAGTTTGTGAGGGAAGGGTTATGTTTCGATCTCTTTGGAAAATGGCAACCTCTCCTTGCTGTGAGCATGATTACCTTGAGCCCGAGGTCGTTCCTCTAGCTGCTTTATTCTTTGAAGTAGTTCTTCAATTGTTGGACCTTGGGTCTCGGATTACTGACTGGAAGGTCGTTGATTCCTTTCTCTTTCTTGGTCACGGGGGCGACGACCTGAAGTTTGTTCTTGGTTGACTATGCTCAAACATCTAGCTTGTTGCTGTTGGTGCACATTTTTGGATGTAACGACCTTGACTTGCCTTTGCACACCCTGAGCCTGTGCTTGTGCTAACACCGTAACCACTTTAGTTAATTCTCCCATCATATTTTCCAGTTTTTGCTAACACTAATGCCAGGTTTGTACTCCATCAATTCCATTGACAATAGCAGCAGGTTGGTAAGAGCAAGCTGGGGGCAAGTCGGTGGCAACACCTATAATAGGAGTAGCGGAAGAGTCAGTTGTAGATACATGACCTTCCGGCTGATCAACTAGAATGTTTGAAGCTCTAGTGGTTTTTCCTTTGGCCATTGCAGTTGAAAAGAAGATCAACCAAGGTGCAGATGAATCCCTACAGATGGTGCCAAAATGTTGATAATGAAATTTGGTTCGATCTAAATTCAGCCAACTCGAAGAGTTCTTTAAGACTCAAACTACAATCCAGTTGAGAAAAGCAGGAAAATCAGTAAGAGTAGGGAGAAGGAGGAAGAACCAAATCAAGACCAGAAGATTTTTAACGAGGTTCGATTAAAATCGGGCAGTACCGATCCCTATGTCTACCGTAGTTTTTATTTATTTGGTGAAATTTCTATAGAGTTTCAGTATGTATTTTCTAGCTTACCTTATAATGATCTCCTCCTCCTATTTATAGAGGCTGGGAGGTTACAAATGTAATTACATAAGTTATATTTCTGTTACATCAAATAATAAATGCATGTGACAAGTATAGCTTCTGCAAATTGGCTTCTACAGACTACTTTTTGTGCGTGAGCCCTTGTGAGCTACTTCTTGTAGACTGGACCCACAAGTTGGATCTTAGAGGGTGTCTGCTTCAGGTTCACCCTTAACGAGCTTATGGCTGGATGAGATGCCATGTCCCGTGAGCTGGAACTCCTGATTTGGGATCACTGCTAGTCTTTGTTCAGTGAAGGTCAAGTTCGTGAGCTCGCATTTGGCGATCGAGCTCGCACGTGAAGTGAATTATTAGCTATGCAAGCCGGGGCTTATCTCTTAGCGAGTTGGGGCTTCTGCCTCATTTTATGCTCTTGTAGCTAGCGATTTGATGCTCTTGAGTGATCTTAGCTCTTAGTGGTCTGGACTCTTTTTTTCATTTGGACTTATCTACTGCTGGGCCTTTGCTAGCCCATTTGCACAGTACTAGAAAATGCCCATAACAAATGGTTACATACTTCTTCATGAAAAAATCCTCAAGTAAAAAGACTATTGCCTAAATCCCAAATCATAGAACTATTTTATATAAGTACAATAAAGGGAAAAAAATAAAGAACTCTAATGAGGACAAATATGACTATGCAATATTAAAAAATAAACTTAAGAAGAGATTAATAAACTATTGTGCTAATAGAACGTGTTAATAAAGCAAGTAAATAATTTTCCTTTTATACAAACAAACTAATATGGAAAAAAATTTAATTCCTGCAAGTGCTGTTGAATTTAAAAATTATGACTTCATAAAAAGAAAAATACTTAGCCACCAAAATAATAAGACAAAGAACCATCCCCTCATAACAAACATCATCAAATAGAAAGTCACGAATACATAATTAACTATTATTTCTAAATATAATATATTTAAAATAAAAATAAATTTTAAAATAATTTAATTTTATAACAAATGTGATTGTATCAATAACAACTGGTGTATTTCAAACCTTAAATTATCTCAGGAAAGGGTCTAATTGCAATTCAAACTTAGTATAGGGTAATTTTATAATAGAAACATTCCTTATCTTTTATAAAAGTAATTGTATTGAGACAAATACTAAGAGTCTAGAGACATACATTTTCATTGTAAGAGCTCTTTCAAAATAGACAAGGGAGTTGAGCTCCACGTCAATAATAGAAAATTAATAAAAACTTCAACTTTATATTAATGGCTATAGATTGTATGGGGAAAAGAAACAAACTATGAAACTGTTATAACAATGGGCTTATAGAAAAAACTAGTAAAAAGTTGCAAGCAAATATATTTGTCACTGGAAACACTTAAGGAGCAAAAAGAAATAATAAACAAAATAGAGGATGCAAGAAGTGAGAAGCAAGAGCAATTAAATTAGCAATTTATATGTTACCATCCAAATTTATGCTAAAATCTAATTATATAAACACTCAATATATATAACTGGATTGAAGAAAAGTTTTTGCTAGAAAGTTATATACTAATGTGCAGGTAGAATTTACTAATTATTATATCCACAAAAGGAAAATTTTAATTATATTTACTTAGAAAATTAAGAGAGAACAAGACAATTTTGGATATAAGGCGATAAAACTTACTAAATATACTAAGATAGAAGTTTGTTTCTTTCAACTATTCAAATATTAGATGTGTCATGAAACAATTTTAGGTAATGAGTTGTTGAAAGAAGAATTAAGTACATTTAAATTAGTGGCATTCCTCATATAAGCATTCAATTGACTTATATTCTACATTTTAAAAGTTATACTGATTTTTATAGATTATGAAGCCACCTACAAGAGTTATAATGAAACCTTTTAAAAGAGTAATTTGAATTGAATCATTATGCTAAAGTATGTACTGAATAGTAGTTCATAACATAAATAAGAATTTTAGACTTTTGACCATGTTAAGTAATTATATTGAACAAGATCCATATAATGTAGTTATATAGGAAATCTATTGCCATATATTATATTAGATTCCACTAAATTGAAAGAGTAACTTGAACATCTTGTAAATCCTATTCAAAATAAGAATACAAATGATATAAAACATAAACAAAATGCAACTAAATTTACTACATGCACACCTGAGCTCACACACACACATATATAATCTATAATTTTTTAGAAAACACTTTGCTCAATCACAAATCATATCTCTAAATCAAATGATCCTTTACTAATATAGATCTATAAAAATTTGTGATAAGGTGTCAAATTCTTAGATAATTAATTAAATATTATGTAAATTAATAAACAATTCAAATTGATGACTATGGTCAAAGTACATTCTTAAATATGAAGAAAGGTTAAATTACAAGAAATAATTCTTTTAAGTAATATGTGAATAGAATTTTCAATTTGCAAATTATTCCATATTTAATTTTTATAATTAATTGAATATTCACTTATTTTTGAAAATGAAAATTCATTAATAATGATATCAAAATTTTGATTGACTCTAAAACAAAAAAAAAGAAGGATTGATAGTCTCAAATCAATTAGTATAGATATTTAAATTAGTGTGAAAAAATTGGTTTTCAAGATAGATTGATTAACAATAAAAATTTGCCAAAATTGGTTATTTAAGAAAATTATTGGCATAACATCCAGATTGTGGTAATATAAAATAATATTTTTTATATTTTCATAAATTGAATTAATTTAAAACTATTGTTAATAAAATTTTTTCATATAAACTAATTATTTAATTATGAATTTATTCTATATTTAATTTTTGTACCTAATTATATATGGATCGTGGCTAAGGAGAAAAAATTTTATTTGAATTAAATATATTTAATTATGACATAATTCAAAAGAAATATACAGTTATACAATATTATATTCTTAAACTTTATATAAATTGAATTTTCAATTTCCAAATTATTTCATATTTAATTTCTATAATTAACTAGAATAATTAATATTAAATTTAATTATTTTGAAAATTAAATTTAATTAATTTTTATAAATTCAAAATTTTGGTTCAACATGAAACAAAAGAAATTGAAGTTTATTTAGTTTAGAATTATTGATGACGAAATTTAGTTTTAGCCAAATCCCAGTCAACGGGAACAATTCTGTGATCTCTGAAGCTGCAATCTGATTATAAATACAATAAATAGAAGTAGAAAGTAATAAGAAGAGGAAGAACAGCAAGAACACAAGATTTTTTAACATGGTTCGGCTAAAGCCAATTGGCCCTTATGTCCATAGTAGTGTATTTCTGGGTTTATGATTACAAAGCTTTGGATCTCTATTTTGGTAAAGTTTCTGCCTCTCTTCTCTTTCCTCGGATCCCCCTTTACAATAAATCCTCCCACTATTTATAGAAGTAGGAGAGGTTACAAAGGTAATTTTCCAAATTGTACATCTGTTACATTAAACAATAAATGTATACAGATAACTTGAACTCTACAAGTTGATATGTGCAGGTCGGTGACTATTTTTGGGAGACAATTTACCAGTTGGGAATATGTGCCTCTGACTACTGAATGGACTTATGCTGTACTTTAGGTTGGAGGTCGCTCACTTTGCCAATTAGACTTGGGCTGCACAACCTGTGGCCATACAGGTTGGTTTTGCTCTCGGGCTCATGGTGTGCATTCTGGATGTGGCTCGCTTTACCAGCATCTAGGGCTTGACTTGCTAGTGAGCTGAGGCTACTATCTCGATCTTATGCTTTGGAAAGCTGAGCTTCCGGACCCGCTGAACTGGTTTGTTGGGCTTTTGCCAGCCCACCTCGCTAGAATCAGAAATCACCCACAACATTAGCCCCCCAGCTCGCAGTTCACTTTATGGATTGGGAGCTAAAACTTGTCGGCAAAAGTCTGCATTTATATTTAGCTACGCAAACTCATCTTTTTGAGTGAGATCTCTTCTATGAACTTTTACAATTTTCTTATTCGTCTGAGTATTCCATAGTTGAAATGCTCAATAGATTGCAAGGAGTGACCCAGAGGTTGGCATGAATAGGTTCCTGCAAATCATAATTGGATAGTCATTAGATACCGTTAGTGCTCGGTGGGTCAATCGGCCATAATGAGCAGATAAATAATCAAGTATTGAAAAGGCTACGTGTATATGATGCCTTAGAATGTTGGTAATATGCATAGCAAGTAGGAGAGGATGCATGTATATGGTGCCTTAGAAAGTTAGTCATATGCACGAGATCACATGCATATGGTGCCTCAAAAGTTAGTCATATGCATGAGGGAAGAGGTCGCATGCATATGGTGCCTCAAAAAGTTAGTCACATGCATAGCGAGCAGGAAAAGGTGTGTGCATATGGTGCCTTAGAAAGTTAGTCATATGCACGAGATCACATGCATACAGTGCCTCAAAAAGTTAGTCGTATGCATGAGGGAAGGGGTCGTATGCATATGGTGCATCAGAAAGTTAGTCATATGCATGCTAAGTTTTAGACAAAACTCATCATTGAAAATTTATAGATTAGCAAACAAATATTTGAGGTATTTTCATGAAGTTTGCTTAACAATAATAAGGAAATGGAACATAGTTTTGTATTGTGATCGTCTCCTTTTGGCCAGGAGCCTGCTAGGACTATTGGGATCACCATTCTGTAGGTCACACTACATAGTCTTTTAGATGACCTCTCTTAATTAGATCCTTAATCATGTTTCTGAGTGCCTGGCAGTCAAAAATGGCATGCTCGATCTCATTGTGATAGGCATAGAACTTGCTTGAGTCTCTACGCCGGCAGGGACTCCTTATGGGGTCAGGCATCCCAAAATCCTCTTTATCCTTTTCTACTGCGAATATCCTATCTTGAGAGTCTGATAGAACACTGTAGCTTTCATGGTGACCTGGAGGAGGAGGACATGAGATCCTAGCCCTCTTTGCGAGCTGGAGATTGGAGTCATCATATTGACCCTCATTTCTCCTTATTTGCATGGGGTAGCTTGATTGCGCAGCTGTTAACACTGATCAAATTAAAAATTTATAAAACTGGGTTACCTAACTACTTGTAGTATATGGCAACATCAGGTTGAACGCAAAGATCATTTGTGGGTGATATCAATCAAATTAGGAGATGTAAATTGGGGGGTGATTGGCAGAAACTAATCCTAACAGAAACTACACTAACATGCAACTACATACAGAAATAAAAATGCAAAGATAAACAAAGCAACCAGCTAAGGGAATCAACTTGAGATCAATGCATCCTAGATCACTAAATATTCATTCAATTGTTGATAATCATAACAAGG
>JANHAO010023046.1:0-12016 GCA_026873985.1 Saraca asoca
TTAACATAAATTGTTTTTCAACATCAAAATAAATTTAGGGTTAACAAACTCCTTAAGGTTAACAATCTCCTTTAAGGCTAACAAATTGTATATTGTATATTTTGTATTATTTACGTCAAACTTTACATGTTTTTATTTTTAACCTTTTTTTTCAATGTTTTAATGCTTAGCAAAAAATCATTTGTACTTGCTCATTTGGTCATGCCTTCTATCGTAGTAGCTCATTTCTTGGTTGATTGATGTGACGGGGGGTTATTAATGTTTGCTTTTTGAAGTTCCCAATTCTTTATATTTTGTTCTCTTCATATGTGTTGTTTCTCTTTAGCCATTGAATATTTGGGTTTCTCTTCCTCTTCTTTGGATTTTCTTAGTTTAGTGCTGTGCATTTGTTTTAGCGGAGGTAATCTTACTTTTCTTAAGTGATGGAATGTTCTTCATTGGCTACTCTATTTTGAAGAAAAAAAAATATCATTTCTCCTCCACCATTTAAATTCTGTGAATTTTTTTACAAGTTTGAAGCAACTTCTTTCTTACTGATGATGGCATATTATTTTTGTCTTTTAAAGACTGTTCTTCTTTTATGGTGTGATGAAACCGATTGTCTTTGGTTCATTTGTTTGTTGTTCTGTTTGTTGTTTATATATATGGCTTTTTATTTTAGTTAAGGGTTCAAGCTTTACTAGGTTGTAATATGAAAACTCTTCTTCTTTGCCTTTTGTGTTTTATGTTACTAAAGTTTGTGCTTTTGCATTCCTCACTTGATCTTTTTGTTTGGTTCCCTTTGTGGTTTAAGAAAAGAACCCACTATAATCATTACAATGATAGGTTAGTGGAACTTTACTTTTTTTATCTACTCCTTCTTTCATGAGTATAAATCTGGTAAGATGTTTTCTGTTGTCCATTGAGTTCCAAAGGGAATGAGTCAGGTAAGATATTAGTAAGTTACTTGAAAAAGTACAATGAGTTATGAAGAAATCTTGATTGGAGGAGCTTGAAGAGATCGCAATGTAAAAAGGCTCAAAATACTAGAAGGCTGAAAAGAATTGGCACTTCTGTGAGGCAAAACTGTGTTCATAGAGCTAGATTCATATCTTACACTCATTGTTGTTATATTTATATTTGATTTTTTTTAAGTTTATTTATTATTGTCTTCTGTTGTTTTGTACATTGCTTATTTGAAGATACTGAGGAGGGCACTCCTACTATTAAGAGTTTGGCTAGCGCATTGACTAATGAGGGGAGTGTTAGAAGGGGTGAAATTGGCCACATTACACACTCAATTTCTAGCTCTTTCTCCCCTGTCAATAATGATGGTTTTATGATCTATATACCGTTGTTGCAAACAAACGTAAATATGGTATCACAAAGTTCAATCTTTAACACTGGAGTTCGAACATGTACCTTTGGGGATATCACTAATTGCACTACTAATTGCATACCAAATTTTGTGAAGTTGGTAAGTTGGATATAAGTTTTGCAATTTTTCATTACTTTTCTATGTATGGATGTAACTGATATTGTCTTTTTGTTTCATGCAGTTGATGGTAATGACAAAAAGATTTAGAGGAATTTTTCTGCTGTTGAGAGTTTTGTTGAAGGAAATCATGTCAATTCTTTTGTGGATGAAGAACATGTTGAAGTTGTGCCTCAATTGTTACCATCCACCATTGGCATGTAAAAGTTAAGAATTAGATTATGGATTTGTTAAATTTCATTTTATATTTGTTTTTATTTGGTTTAGTAGTATGATTTAAAACTTATGTAACCTGGGGACATTGGAAAATTTTTCAATTCAATAGCTAAATTGTTGATGTTTCAATATTTTCTAAATGAAGAACATGTTGAAATTCTTGCACAATCTTTACCATCCAGTCTTAGTATGAGAAATTTAGTATTGGTATGTCATAGTTGAGTTTATATTCTACAAGTTGTTTGACCTCAATTACAATTTGTCTTCAATTTTTTGGATTGTCATATTTTTAATTTTACTGATAGTTCTTATGCTCGGTATCATTGTTACCTTAGACATGTCTGTGCATTCTAAAATGGTTGTATGTGTTATTTATCTTTCAAATTATGAAATGTTTTGAGTTTGAATTCTATAATGAAAGTTGTTATCTTTTAAGATTTTTTAGATGAAGAAAATGTTTAGCTGTTGCACAATCTGTGGGATGCACCATATGTATTTAGTTTTTGTTTTTGTATTTTCCTTTTTGTTAGACGGTGTTTAGGTTGAATTTGGGTTTGTTTTCCTCTTTGTTTTATTCATATGATTCGTAGCTTACCTAGATAGTAGTGATCTTGATTATTATTGTTAATATTGTGGTGCTGCATTTTGGTTTGATGATAAATTGTCTGAGTTAAGCAATGCTGCCATGCCAAAATTCTCTCTCTACTATTTGCAAGGGAAAATCAAACTACCTACTTTGAGAGATCCACCAAACTATTTTAAGTGGTTGATGGAGGACATGGAGTCAAGAATAGCAAAGCACTTTAGAGATAACATTAGATCTTAAAACTATGTTCTCATTCACCTCTATGGGGGGAAGATTAGACAAAGATATTAATAGTTCTTTTGGGCCTTTTGTTTATAGATTGCATACTATCAATCATCACCGGATAGGTAGGTTACTTCCAGTTGAAGGTGCACTTCCTAAATTTGCTCAACTCTACATATATGACATCCAAAATGAAATTTCAAATAGAATTCTGTTAGTCAGATTTCA
Source organism: Saraca asoca (assembly GCA_026873985.1). Taxonomy (NCBI): domain Eukaryota; kingdom Viridiplantae; phylum Streptophyta; class Magnoliopsida; order Fabales; family Fabaceae; genus Saraca; species Saraca asoca. Next base: position 2,727 of record JANHAO010023046.1, read on the forward strand.
ACCTTTATTCCACTCATAAGATTGTTTTATTCATTTTTGACATTGTTTTATTCATTTTTGACATTTTATCACCTCACTTTGTTGTAATTACTAACTAATTGTTTTGTTTATTACATTTCTTTGAGTGACAATAGAGTTCTTGATCTTGCATTTGTTTCAAATTTGAGAGACTTGTTTGATCAATTTAATCAAACATGTTTGTTTATTACATGTTTTAGAATGGTTGGAGACATCTATAACTCCCAAACCTTTCCTGAGTTCAGGGTGAGGTTGATTTGTAAGAGACAAAGTGATGCAAGATTTTATAACCTCCCTATGGTTGATGAGATTACAACTTTTGTGGTTGGAGATGTTGATTCTGCTAAATGAAGAGATAGAATAATCCATTTTCATAGTAGACAATTGCAATGTCTACATGAGTTGCCTCCGCTGTATCTTCCTCTTCAATATCTAATCTTATTTCCCTATGGTAAGGATGGATTTTGAGAAGATATAATACACAGTGATGAAAATGGTGGAAGGATAATAACAAGGCAAAAGGTTACAATTGATGAGCATCTTACTTATTGTCTTCAAGACAGAATAAATGAATCATCAATGTTGATATCTTCATAGAGGCTTTTGCAACAATTCATTGGTAATGGTTATACAATGATTGAGTCATCAAGGTTGTTTACATTTGAACACATCAGGAGCAACTAAGGACTAACATGTATAAAGGGGTTGTTCGAGGCCTTACTTAGAGGGGATATGGATGGTTCATCTACTGGAGTATAAATAATTTTACCTTCAACATTTACCGGTGGACCAAGATACATGCTCCAAAATTATAGGGATGCTTTGGCAATTTGCAAGCAGATTGGATATCTTGACTTATAACTTTAACATATAACCTAATGTGGTTGAAAATTGATAGGAACCCAAGAATTAGAATTGGGTCAGGGCATGACTAAGCCCAAAGTAGTTAAAGTGTATTCTAGAAGGCCCAAGGTAATTAAGTAAAAAGGGGCAGTAAGAAATATAGAAAGCATGCTCATGGGAGAAGGGAGAAAGATAACAGAATACATGCCTTTGGTGAGGTAGGGGTGAGGTGGCATAACCAACTGCATGCACAGATTGCATGCAGTGTAATTGATAGCAGTTAAAGAGAGCTCTATAAAGAGAAAGGGGGAAGTGTTAGGGCTAATCTTCACTTTTGTATCTGGCTTGTGCCAAGGGAACCCTCTGAGTTGGGGAGAGCTGAGGCTCTTGTATTTTCTTCTTTCTTCTGTTCTTCTTCTTCTTTTAGTCTTCATCTGCACCTTCTGTAATATTTCCTCTATTCTTCTTCTTCTAGTCTTCATTTGCACCTATTGTAATATTTCTATTCTATTAGGAAATACATGAAATAGTTTCTGAGTCCTAACAAAAATACAATGATATATTAGTAGATTTAATTTGAGGCCAGAAGATAAGAGCTATATCATTTCTAGGGTTTATCATATGAAGCTAATGTAGTTGCTTAAAACATTTTGTCGTGACAAGTTCTTTAGTACAATAAAGGTATGTTAGTTATAACCTTATCTTACCATATTGCTTTTGGAGTAAATGCTTATATATGATTTCTGACTCATTTAATCCTCCCATATTTTGGTTTGTTCAGAACATGCTATATTTCTAGATGATATTTATAGTTTGAAATATTGACAAGTTAGATTGTGTAAAAAATTGCAACAATCTTTTTAGGTTTTTATGTCGAGATATTGTTGATGCTCCCATCTTAGATTGATTGAGCATATGATATAAACCATGATCATATCCATTTTATGACTAAACTGAGGTCGCAATGTCTTTTGATTTCTATTATTATTAAATATTATTTCACTAAATCTTTTCCCATTGGTTGATGCCATTGTATACACTGTTGAGTTTCAGAAAAGGGGGCCATGCCATGCCCAGAGTCTTCTATTCTTGAATTTAGAAGACAAGTATCCTTCTCCTGATGATATTAATCATATAATTTTTACTGAGATTCCTGACAAGGATATAGAACTAGAGTTGTATCAAGCAATTTTAAATTTTAGTATTCACGGATTATATGGTCATGCCAATGCAAAGTCTCCTTGCATGAAGGATGGTAGATGCTATAAGCATTTTCTGAAGAACTTTTCTCAAATGACTACAATTAATGAAGATGGTTATCCCATTTATAGGAGAAGGGATGTTGGGAGAACTATGGAGAAGAAATGTGTTCTTTTGTACAACCAATATGTTGTTCCTTACGATCCACAGTTGTAAAAGTTTCAGTTGCATATCAATGTTAAATTGTGCAACCAAGGTACTTCTATCAAGTGTTTATTCAAATACATCAACAAAGGTAAAGACTGTGTGACTGTTGGCTTGTATGAGTCTAATTTGGATTCTCAAGATGGTGAGGTTGATGCAATAAAGTTATATTATGATTGCTGTTACATCTCACCTTATGAAGCTGCATGGAAAATTTATTCATTTGATATCCAATATCGATATCATATCCCCTTATGGAATGGCTCACTTTCCACCTTCCCGGTAGACAATCTGTTTCTTACCAAGGCACTGATTGTATCAGTGAAGTTCTTGAAAGGCCCATTATTGTAGAATCTATGTTCACTGCATGGATGAAAGCAAATTGTACTTATGAACTTTCCAAAACACTTACTTATGATGAGTTATTAGAATTATTTACCTTAAAAGGACATGACCATCAATGGGTTTTAAGGAAGCAAAGCTTTTTCATTGGAAGGTTGCAGTTTGTTCCATTTATTAACGATGAACTTTACTATCTAAGAATTTTGATTACAAAAGTTTGAGGTCTTGAAGACTTTCTTGACATTCATACTTATCGTGGTATTGAGTACAAAACTTTTAGGGAAGCATGCTTTGCCAGAGGTTTATTGGATGATGATAATGTAAGCCATCAAAGAGGCTTCTTTGTGGGGGAACAAGACAAGAACTATGATACTTATTTGCTACCATGCTTTTGTCAAATAGTTTATCTAGACCATCTTTTGTATGGGAAGAGACATAAAGAACCTTGCCTGAAGATGTTCAATACTTAAAGAGAAGAGCTATGCAATTTGATGGTGTGTATTCAAAACTGATTTATAAACTATGTTATTAATTGTACTTGAGGTTTATAGACATTGATAACCAAAATAGTTTAAGTATCCTATTGACTAAACTTGTGGTTGATATGCATTAATGAAATTATCTGGTTAGATAGATCACACTAAAAACTTTTTAAATATGATAGATGCCTTTTGTTTTTTATTGATTTAAGTTATGTGATATGAAGTTCGATAGCTATTTTTTTCAAATTCTAATAAGTTGGAGCACTTGAATATATATGTGACAAATCTTATAGTTAATGATTTGCAAGAGAAAAATTACTTATCCTGTTGATTATAATTCTGGTTCATATACATTGATGAAATGATGTGTTTTGATGAATCAGACTTGAGGTTTTTTTAAATATAACAGATGCTTTTTGTTTTTATTGATTTAAGTTATGTGATGTGAAGTTTGATAGCTATTTTTTCAAATTCCAATATGTTGGAACACTTGAAAATCTGTGTGACAGATCTTACAGTTGATGATTTGTTAAAGAAAAATTACTTATCCTGTTGACTATAATTTTGGTTAATATATATTGATGAAATGATGTGGTCTGATGAATCAAACTTGAGGTTTTTTTTTAAATAGAACAGATGGCTTTTGTTTTTATTGATTTAAGTTATATGACATGAAGTTTGATCACTATTTTTTCAAATTTCAATAAGTTGGAACACTTGAAAATCTGTGCGACAAATCTTATAGTTGATGATTTTCGAAAGAAAAATTAGTTATGATGTTGACTATACTTGTGGCCGATATATATTGATGAAATGATGTGGTCTAGTCTTTCACACTTAATGTTTCTTAAATATGACAGATGCTTTTTGTGTTTATTGATTTAAGTTATGTGATATGAAGTTTGATCACTATTTTTTCAAATTCCAATAAGTTGGAACACTTGAAAATCTATGTGACAGATCTTATAGCTAATGATTTGCAAAAGAAAAATTAGTTATGATGTTAGCTCTACTTGTAGTTGATATACATTGGAGAAATGATGTGGTATGATGAATCACACTTGAGGTTTTTTTAAATATAATGGATGCTTTTTGTTTTTATTGATTTAAGTTATGTGATATGAAGTTTGATCACTATTTTTTGAATTCCAATAAGTTGAAATACTTGAAAATCTGTGTGACAGATCTTATAGTTGATGATTTGCAAAAGAAAATTTAGTTATGATGTTGCCTATTCTTATGGTTTATATACATTGATGAGTTGAAATACAACCTACTACTTCATAGATCTTACACGATGATTTGCAAAAGAAAAATTACACTCTTTTACTCATTGACAAAATATTGCAAAGTAATGGTAGAGCATTGAAAGATTATGACAGTATGCCTATTCCTGATGGAAATATTGCTTCAATTTTTGATAAGACTCATATTTGATCAACTTAATTTTGATAGCATGGCCTTGGTTGAATTTTTGTCCATAATGACATCTAAATAAAGATCCATTTTTGATACGATTATGAGTTCATCATCTTAGAATGAAGAAGGTGTCTATTTTGTATATGGGTATGGTGGTATTGAGAAAACATATTTGTGGAGAACCTTGACTTGTGCTTTATGTTCTAAAGGTGAAATTGTATTGATTGTCACATCCAATGGGACTGCATTAATATTACTCCCTGTAGGAAGGACTGTGCATTCCTGATTTTCAATTCCAATGATAATAATGGAAGATTCAACCCGTAACATTGTTCAAGGAAGTGAAAAGGCTATTATTGTAGAGAACGATGCTCATAATCTGGGATGAAGCTCCTATGATACATAAGCACTATTTCAAGGCCCTTGATAGAACTCTTAGGGATATTATGCACTTTAATGTTCAAAATAGTTCAGATATTCCATTTGGGGGCAAGTGCATAATTTTTTTCTAGTGACTTCAGGTAAATTTTGCCTGTTATTCCTAGAGGTAGTTAATGAGACGTAATCTTTGCTACTCTGAACTCTTTCCATTTGTGGTCTCATTGTTAGATGTTGACTTTAACTAAGAATTTGAGACTTTAGTCATCGTCCAACAATTATAGTCAATGCCAGGTGAAAGAGTTTGCTGAGTGGATACTAAAGGTAGGTGATAGAAAGCTTAGTGAGCCAAATGTTGGAGAAGTTGAAATTGATATTCCCAGTGATATTTAGATTGAAGATTTTGAGAATCCTATCAAGGCAATTGTCAGTAGTACATATCCATCTTTGTTATGCATGTACAAGGGTCCTGACTATTTAAAAGACCATACTATACTTACTCCCAAGCATGACGCTATTGATGTTAACAACTCATACAAGTTGTTTTTATATAGATGCCTTAGAAATAATCAGTTATAATGACATAGAAATAAAATGTCTTAGCATATTTAATAAACATGATATATTTTAGTCTCTTTATTAATTTCGTTTTAATATATATATATATGTATATTTTGATATATGTATGCTATATTGGATAAAGTTTTTGAAATATGATTGTGTATAAATTAATTACAATTGGGATGATAATTATAAGATGATTTGTGCATATAATTGTATTTCTAAATATCCATGGTTGAATTATTGAGAAAACAGGATATAATAATTCATGAGTAAACTACATGTGATCTCATAACTACATGTGATCTCATATTTTTCTAGAAGTATGTAGTGGTTTCTTACACTCTAGATATGTTGATATCTGGATGAGATATATAGGTATATGTTATGAAACATATAACTAGGTTGACCCATTATAAGAAATCATATGGAATGTTATCATGTATAAATAGACTTCTCATGATATGTTATGAAATATATGACTGGATTGACTCACTATAAGAAATTATACCATATGTAAATAGACTTTTCATGTGAAAGGAGGTGTAAGTGATTCTTAGACTTAAGATTAACATAATATTTTATGTATGAAGTTGTGTACTTTTGATATTATTCTAGGCTTGTACTCTTAAAGAATAGATACGAATAATTCTTGGGTGCACAATGAAATACATGAAGGTAGTGATTGATCAAGAAAAGATTTGTTCTTCTTGGTAACAAGGAAAGTTCAAAAGATGTTTGATATTTGTGTTATGATCAAAATCATATGTCTATGTATTGATATATACATAAAATGAGTTTTATGTATGATTCATTGTGAGATAGCACATAGTTAGATATGCACCTATAATTGGATGTTCAAATTAGGGTTAACATTTGAACCATCCCTAAGTCCAATTTAAATATTAAAAGACAAAGGGATTGAATTGCACATCGACATTTTATCACGAAAGGTTTTAATTTTCACGTATCTATTCTTGGCATTTAGGTGTTAATGATGCTTTGCTAGAAGCCAATCATGATTTGTGAATTTATTTAAACAATTTAGGGAAATTGTGTTTGTACTATAAAGAATTGTGATTCAATTAAGCTTGTAAAAGCTAATAAAAAAATTTATTGTCAAAATGTTTGGAAACTTAATGGGTCACACACAATAGAATCTTTCTTATCCAAAGTTAAAGAAAAGGCTAGAATACAAAATGTTTTTGAATTGAAAAGTTGAATTAGTGAACATCTTGAAATTTTGCAATGATTAATTAAGCATTCTAATATAATTAGAAGTGTTAATTAATTAATTAATTATTGATTTAATAATTTTAATAAAGATTACAATTGTTAAGTAGTAGCAAATTTTCAATGTTAATATTAAAATGTTATAAGAACATTTATATTAACTTTGGAGGAGAACATAAGTGGAGGAATGGTTCCTTACTTAGAAAGTTATTTTATTAATGAATTAAAATAATTTGAGAATTATTGCATAAGAGAGTTTATGAACTTGGACTTATAGTTTAGGCTTATTAGACACAAAATGAGAGGGCATGAGGGTTAATGAGTTTGGACTCATTGAGAAATATGGACTCTTTAGGTCAAGAGGGCAGCACACAAGCCTAGAGTATCAACCTTAGCTGTGTAGTCCATCCACTTGGTGAAGTGGATGGCACAAGCAAGGGTGAAATCCTTTCTTGTGCTCAAATATCTTCTATTTAAAGGTGTGAGATACTAACCTTACATACACACAAAAGACAATAAAATACACTAAATGCATGTTGTTTGCCCAAAAATACTTTTTATAGTGTGATCTCTCTTATCTCTTCTTTGCATTCAAACACCAATCTTGGCCGAGTGAATTCATGATTCCTTGGGGAGTTAGCACTTCTTAAGTTAAGTGGTTGATTTTCTCACTCTATCTATTATGTGAATATTAGTAGAGGCTTTGAATCAAATTAGTTTATATAGATTATCGTTGGTCTTGAAGATCAAATCCACATGAGTTGTCCAAAGACAATCCAAAGGACTTGATCATACAGCTTGTTAGGGAGTTCATGAAATTACTTGGAGATTAATTTTAGATTTGAAAATCGGGGATTTTGAGAACAATTCTCAAGAAGGTATAATTTAGATCATTATTTTTTAAGTTATTTGAATTATAAAATACTTTGATGAATTAATTTGTAAACAATATGATTTAGGTTTGGAAAAAATTTTAAAATTTTGTTGCACATACTTGATGTTTTTGATTTATTTTCCCCAATAGTGATATCAGAGCTCATGTTGTTTTCTTTTAAATTATGATTAAAAATTTGATTGTTATGGTGATAATTAAGATTATGTGCTTGTTATAATTTGGTTCCATATGATCAAAAAAATTTTATTCAAAGTGTAGAATTTGTTGAAGAAAATTTTTCAAAGCTAATAAGGATTGGATTTGAACTTTGGATAGAAAAATACACCGGAAAGGAGTTGGCTAGCTACCATGGTAGCAAGTTGGCCAAACAAGGCAATAGCTGACCGGACAAGGCAACAACTGCCCAAAAATAGCAGTAGTTGGCTGAACATGGTTGGACATTTTTTCGACCACTATACATGGTGGTTCTAGTCACCTTGAATGATTGTGATGATAACCAATAAGCCCCTATATTGATTGTGATGACAATCAATCAGTCTCATACCTTAATTGCTCAAACACAATTTAAGAAATTAATTTTAATCATAACCAATTTTAAGAAAACTTGTCTAAATTGTGTTTTTATAATTTTTGAAACTTTCCTTAACTTTGGATCTAATTTGAATATGATGACAAATTAATTAGAAATAATTTAGGAAACTTTTCTTTTATTTTAATTATCAATACTAATTAGTTAAAAATAAATTTAGAAAATTTTCTTTTATTTTATTTACTTAATTCCAAAGTTTTGAAAAGTATGGTGGATTTGAGTAATTGGTTGATTTTAAAATTAATTGAGATTAATTTCTAAAATTTAATTAAATAACTTGAGAAATACATGACCATAATTTGAATCAAATAGTTAATGTTCTATGTTTTCTTGTTTTATATATGTTAAATATATATATGTTTGAACGTATGGAAAGATGATGATGAACTAAATGCAGTTATGAATGTATGCCCTACTATTGGGTATTTTATTAAATAGAGCCTACGCGTCCTGCCATTCTTTCAAACTTTTGAATGTAAAATTTTCTTTTTATCTCACTTCCCTTAAATATAACTCAAGGTTTCTTCTCAAAGATGTAATTAGTTACATAGGATAGAATTAGGGAATTTTATTTTATTTTGGAAGTTGTTGAAGCCAAAGATGTTTAAAGCTTGTTGGTGCATGGCATGTGGAGACAAGAGGTGTGTTGCATAAAGCTTTTCCCTTTTATGGCTGAAGGAAAATAATTCTAATTGGTCTATGATCATCCTATATGGGGTTGATCAGTTGTCGAGGCCAATCAAGATTAGAAATTTATAAACCAAGCTACCTAAACTACTTCTAGTATAGGCAACATCGGGTCGAGCCCTTGGATCATTTTGAATGATATCAATTAGATTAAAAGGTAAGAATGAGGGGGGAGGGTTGGCAGTATCTAATCTAATGGCAAACTAACATGCAGAAATGAAAATGAAAATAAACAAATAACCAGCCCAAGGGAATCAACTAAATCTGAGATTGATGCTTCCTTTATCACTAAATATTCATTCAATTGTTGATCATATTCTACAACCTAAAATCATAACAAGAATCCCTAAAATGATTAATGAGTCTTATGCAGAACTTAGCTAACAAACAATCCATCAAAATCTCAATGCATTGCTTAGTTTCTACCATCCTCTTTCTA
>JANHAO010023047.1:0-12010 GCA_026873985.1 Saraca asoca
TGAGATAACCACGCCTCTGCTAGGCAGCGTGTGGAATGGCCAAGAGCGGACCTTTTTGGATATATAATCCAAGTCGAGAGTGGAGAAAAAGTGAAGCAAATATGAATGGTGAACTTTGGAGAAATGATAAGAGTCTCACCATTTTCTCTTTCCAATTCTACCCTTAGCTGGCTAGCCTCATGCCCTTATTTTCTTTAGAATTTTATCTATTCTTTCCAACACTTTCTTCATACTTCTTGCTTCTAAGAGAAGGAAAACTCCATAGAAGACTTGAAGCTTTCTCTCTACTTTCTCTTAGAAGGTTAGCAACCTTCTACACCTCAAATCTTCATGAAATTCAAATTTGTTAATCTTCTCTACTCCTTCATATGATTTATTCATGATTTTATGAAGGAAAATTTTAACTTTTGGACCTTAAAATATTTCTATCACTATTCATCACTATTTATGCAAAAAATTTGCAGAAGATTTTCATGGAAACTGGGGCTCAAAATCTTCATTTAATAGTTGTATTCTTGTTTTTGGGGTTGATTTTTGATAATATATGATTCTTAGATGAAGAAAAACTCCAAGAAATCCTTGCCTTAACTCAAAATTTATCTTCTTCTAGTTTAAAAAGTCTTAAACCACCTTGTTTCATCTTAATTCAACACTCTTTTCAATCACTTGTGAGAGGCTCTCTACCTTTTTGTGGCTAATTTCATGATTTTATGATGATATATACATATATTATGATAATATGTGCATAAGTTGACAAACTATTTGAGTAATATGAAATTGTTATTAGAATTAAGGGAATAAATTGATTTGATTTGTGAGTGATCAGAATAGTTGTGTTTTATGAATGAAAAAAGCTTGAATGATTTTATTTCTATAGAGTTATTTTACAAGCCTATGTGATTTGGTTTGAGTTTTGGATGGTTCATTGCAAGAAAATGCAGAGTTCATTAATTATAGAGCCTAGCAATCAACTATTGAAGCCTAACAATCAACTGCTAGCTTTAGGACATTCCCCTATAGATCATTGGATCCAATAGTCGACTGCTAGCCTTTGGATGCCCTTTATTACTATTTTGGCTCACTATTAAGACTAGAAACTTAAACTATCCAATGCTACTTCCTGTTATCCTAATTAAGATTTTTGTTATGCAAATGCTTTTAAGTTACATGTTGAATGATGATAATATGAATGAATGTTTGTTTATTCAATGGTTGTGTTTCTTGAGCATACAATAATTCTAAAAGCATTTGAATAATATGCAAATATGTGATGAGAACTATTATGATGAGAAAGGGGTAATGATGAATGTGCAATATGAATGAGCCAAATATGCACACTCAAGATGGTTATGGATAAGGTTGGTGTAGAGGAACAAGGTTGGAGGTGGGTATGGATAAGGTTGGATGAGTGTCATATGGGGACCAAATATCATCATGATTAAATTTAATTGTTGTACTGAGTTTGTCTTTATTAGCTCAATTACTTGAATTTGGATTTGATTGTGATATAAGAAATCATGGTTTTCTATTAAGAAATATGGCATGGAAACATGATAAGACATATGATTATATTTCTTGGCTTATTTGATAATGTTGTTATTCTTCTTGCATAACAAGGTTTTGGTAAACTCCTTTCTTCAAGAAAGCTTGTTTATATAGTATAATTATTTTACATGTATCCATAAACTAGATAGGTATTTACTCACTAAGTGATGTGATCTCCCATGGAGATGCCCATGGATCCTCCAAAATTCAGTAACAAAATTGAAAAGAAAAAAAAAAGATATTCATGCCATACTCTAGAATAGGTAGAAGGAGAGTAATAAGTGATGGATTTGATGCCGCAAAAAGGAAAACTCTTTGATAAGTCTCAAGTTTATGAAGAACCCTAAGAGAGGAAGCTCTTAAGAAGATGAATACTCTTCAATTTTATAAAATAAGTAATCTAAATTCTAAAGGAAACAAGCTTTCCCTAATAACTATCACTAAACTATAATGGGCTAAACTAACAAAACAGAGAGCCCAACAAAAATATTAAACAAGTCAGCTAAAATAAAAAGCTTAAGCTATTACAAAAAGTCCAAACACAAAACCAGTCCTTTGCAGAGTAAAAATGTTGGTTTCATTTTTGCCTCTATGTTGACCTTCAAAACTACATAGTTTCACTAAGTTTAAAGCTTGAAATCATTAGGCTGGACCTTAGGGACCTCTGGGCTTTGGTTTGACCTCATTTGACCCCTTGAAGCTTCAACTATAGCCCAATCATTATGACAAGGTCAATTTGGATGAAAAACACTATGGCAGCTTCATAAACCATTTCAAGACTCCAAATGATAGAACTAGGCTCTAGTTTCAACATGTTTCTCTTAGCTTTCTAAAGATATAAAGATTAACCCAATTCAACATCTATAGCTCAAGTTAAAGGCTAAAACCTGAAATAATGTTAAAAATCTAGCATTAAGTAATTTATTCAATTAAGCACCAAATCATGACTAAATCACAAAACAAGGTCAGTTCACTAAATTAGACTTGATTAACATTCTAAGAGATAGAGTATGAGAGAGAATAAATGTGAAAATATTTTTTGCTTTGCTCATTGATCCCTTGAGTTATCCCTTGAATTTCCATCATTCGCCCTTTCTTCTAAAGGATTTGTTCTTGGATCTTCAAGACTTGTTGCAAAAGGAGAAAGATTAGAAACATGAAAGAAAGCATTAACATTGAAGGACTCATGTTTTCTCTAAAATATCCCTTTGTCATAATCTCTTTCACTTGTCTATATGCTAGCCACTTAGGTTTGGGAGCTCTGAGAATGAAATCAATTTGGTTTCCTACTTCTTCAACTTCCTACAAAACATAATCCAAGGCACTAGGCAAAACAACATTGTCATGATTACTATTCACATAGGCTCTTTTGCATAAGAGAATAAGCACAGACCAATTAGCATGGAAAGAATGCCTCACATCACTAGCCTTAGTAAACATACTTAATTTTCTTTTGCCTTGCCTTGGTTTTTCTCTCAACTCTTTTCTTTCTTCTCTCTTTTTATTCTCATCTTCTTCTTTTTTTTTAATTATTTCACATACTTTCTCATGCTCACTAGTAGATTCTATCTCACCATTACCCTTCAACAACATGACTCTTCTATTTGGGCACTCATAACATAGTGATTGTGGCCTAAGCACTTGATGAATTTGATGTTTCTATGCTTTTAAGGTGCTTCCATATTGCCTTTGCCTTTGCAGTCTTCTCCTTTGGCCTTGGAAAAATTTTCTATCATGGGCCTCTTGGAATATTTATCATCTTTCTGCTCAAGCTTTTTCTCCCAATTAGGCTTCCATGAAGAGTTAGGTTGATACACAGATTTGGAAGAACTCTTCCTTTTAAGTTGCCTTTCCATTTTCATCATCATGTGAACCATGTCTTCCAATTCCACATAATGTTGTAGCTTCACTATGTTGGCAATGTCACGATTTAAGTCATGGAGAAACCAAGCCATGGTTGCCTCTTTATCTTCCTCTACATTAGCTCTTATCATGGCCTCCTCCATCTCCTTGTGGTAGCCTTCAACACTCTTAGAACCTTGTGTGAAGCTTTGGAGTTTTGATACAATTCCCTATACTAGAGTGAAGGAATGAATCTCTTCCTCATGGTAGTGTTCAACTCATCCCAAGTAGAGATAGGTCTCTCATGGTTCCACCATCTACTTTGAACTAGTTGATCCCACCAAATGATAGCATAATCTATGAACTCCACAACCACAAGCTATACTTTCTTCTTTTTAAAATAATTGTGGCATTTAAAGATTAACTCAACTTTCTTCTCCCATTCCAAGTATGCTTCTGGGATTCTTGCTTTGGAATGAAGGAATGGTCATTTGAATGTTGTGAAGGCTAGAATCAACCCTTTCCCTTCTTGGATTCTCATTTCTTTTTCACACATTGCTTCTATCCTTCCTCTTTTCACTCCTTTCAATTTCATAGAATGAAGTGGATTGCTCTTCCTTATCATCATCATCTCTCCAATCACACTTATTACTCCCATGTTAATTACTTTGTCTTCTATATCTTCTCTCATGGAAATTTCTTCTATTTTAAGCTCTTGAAATTCTCTCCCCAAAGTCATCAAGCTACATATTCACCTTTCAAAATTGTTGTTGCATAGTTGTTAAGGTGAACATGATTTCATTGTTTTGAGAGCTACTACCACCTGCCATCTTTTAATGAATAAAAAATACAAAACAAAGGTTAGCAAAAAATTAGGACCTCACCAAATTACTCTTCTCACTTATGTTTGGGAACACTCCACTCGTATTTGCACTCAAGTTAGGCTTTTACCCTCTAATGAGCTCACACACTATTACCTTTTTTCCACTCTTATCTTCCCTCTTTGAGGTTTTAAAAGAATTAAAGAGACAAGATCTTTGAGATTTAACAAATATAGTAGCCTTCCTCACACAACTCCAATAATTCCAAAGTGGCATGAACCAACAAGTACAAGGAGTAAAGAATTAACAATGGAACACAAAGGAAATGGACATCATAATAAAACAACAACTTTCAGCTAGGGCAATAACAAGAGAAGAAAATTGCAGAAAAAAAATTCAAAAGGCCAAGAAAGATGGACTTTCTAAGCTATGTAAATGATTATGCATCCAAACAAACAAATTCAAATTGAATACCATGAAAATTGAATCAACAAAGCACCAATTTTTTTTTATTGAATAAAGCTCAAAAACTTGCAAATTTTTTTTTATTTTCTAAAGATTCAAGACAACACTTGTTTTTCTTTCTTTTCTACTTTCCTTTTCTTTTGTTTTCACACTTTGTTTTCTTTCAAATTTTGTTTCACTTTTCTTTTGTCATAATTTTGTTTTTCTCATTTTTTTCCACAAATGTTTCCTCACTTTCTTTTGTGTTTCTTTTTCACATAACACTTGCTGTCCAAAACATTTTAGCACCTAGTTCTCACTAGTTAAAGTAAGCAACATCAACCCCAATTAATCATAATTGACACAAATTAATTTCCAATTATGTGTACTGAATAGGAAGATGTTTTTGGCATAAAACACAATCAAAAATAAGCTTGGATAGCAACAAAAAGCTTAAGGAATTGCAGCAAAATTTTTGGCTAATTGCAAGGGAAATAAGATTGCAGCTAGACCAAAATTAGGGACTGCAATTTGATGATGAAAATGTTGATGGAAATAGCACCAAACTGCACCAAATTGAAGTGCAATTCAGTATGAAACCAAGGGACACACAAAAACAAAGCAAAGGAAACTTAAAACAACTCACAAACACTTAATGTGCAACAATTTAGAATAAAATTCTATAGAATTTCAGCATAATTTTCACCCAAGCAAAAGCAATTTCAGCAGGGAAAATGACATAAAATGAGCAGAAAAATTAAGCCACACAAACCTATGATCAAACACTTGGTGGACAAAGCAAGACACAAAAGAATTTCTGTAGAATTGCAGTGTAATCAAGCCCAAACAGCAAGTAATTTTCCAGTAGAAAATTGGACAGCAACATAAGCAAAACTAAGCAACAAAATGAAGCAACAATTGGACTCAATTTTGCAAGAAAATTCAGATAGCAATGGATGCAAAACAGGGAAGAAAAATAGCAACAAAATGTACAAGAAAAATAGAAAGGCTTCAGTAAAAGGAATTGAAATTAAACCTAAAATTTGGAAAGCCAAAACTTTAATACCAAACTAATGTAATCTCTCATGGAGATACCCATGGATCCTCCAAAATTTAGTGACAAAATTGAAAGAAAAAATAATGATATTCATGGAAAACATAGAACAGGTAGAAGGAGAGTGATAAGTTATGGATTTGATGCCAAAAAGAGGAAAACTCTTTGATAAGTCTCAAGTTCATGAAGAACCCTAAGAGATGAAGCTCTGAAGAAGATGAACACTCTTCAATTTCATAAAATGAGTAATCAAAATTATAAGGGAAACAAGCCTTCCCTAATAGCTATCTCTAAACTGCAATGGGTTGAACTAACAAGGCAACAAGCCCAACAAAAGTACTAAACAAGTTAGTCAAAATAAAAAGCCTAAGCTATTACAGAAAGGTCAAACAAAAAATCAGTCCTCTACAAAGTAAAAACTATGTAGTTTCACTAATTTTAAAGCTTGAAATCATTAGGATGGACTTAGGGACTTTTGGGCTTTAGTTTGACCTCATTTGACCCCTTGAACCTTCAGTTATGACAAAATAATTGTGATAAGATCAATCTAGGCAAAAAACACAAAGGCAAATTCATAGCACATTTCGAGACTACAAATGGCAGAAATGGGCTTTGTCCTTAACATGAAAGTTGTAGAGCTTTCTCTTAACTTTCTAACCATATAAAGATTGACCCAATCCAACATTTGGAGATTAAGTTATAGTCTAAAACCTAAAATAGTGTTAAAAATCCAGCATTAAGCAATTAATTCAATTCAACTCCAAATCATGACCAAATCACAAAACAAGGTTAATTCACCAAATTAAACTTGATTAACATTCTAAGTGGCAAAGTATGAGAGCAAATAAATATAGAAATATTTTTTTTGCTCATCAATCCCTTGAGTGGTCCCTTGAATTTCCATCACTAAGTCTCGAAGTTACTCTTTTGTTGGTCATTTTTCAAAACTTAGCAGATACCTATGTAGCTACCTTTGAGAGTCATTTAGACACCTATATAGTTCATTTTCATTATGTTCTAATTGTTAACTTAGTTGGATGTGAAGTTCTTCATGAAGTGTAAATCAAACCTGTGGAAGGCCTAATGTCATGTTTCTTATGGCAATGGGTTAGATGGACCCTTAGCATGGTCTTACTAGTTTCAAACTTAATATTTTGCATATGTAAATATTGGAAGTATAACATAATAATGAATGTATATAGGTTTAAAGATATGCAAAATAGTTCAAGGCCATTAGTTAGATTAAGTGATTATTTTAGATGAACTAAAACTAAAAGTTAGTCTAACTCTTTTGGAAGCCCTAGATAGAAAAAAAAAAGTTGAAAGGAAAAAATAGAGAAGCTAGTGAAAAAAGATCTTAGAGAGAAAAGAGAAAAAGGAGTTAGAAAAATGAGAAAAGGTTAATGACAAAGTTGAAATTCTTGATGTAATGCAACACTTTCGGCTTTTGAAATGACAATAGAAGTTTGTCAATCTTTAAGGATCTCATTATCTTCTTTTATGCTTTCTGTTACTCTCAAGTTTGAAATCTTTCATCATAATAAAAGAACCTATTATAGAGTCACATAAGTAATAAAAGAGAGAGCTTATCAAAAATGGGAATTGTAATATTAGAATCAAATGGGTAAAGGCTTGCAGAGCTAATTTGGTGTTAGTTTCCATGCTAACCATGATCTTATTAGTATAGATGGCTTAAAGACAATAAGTTGTAATGGTATAGAAACTACATATCTTAGCATATTTAATAAACATGATGTTTTGGCCTTTTTGTCAATTTAGTTTATATATATATATATATATGTTTTGATATATGTATGCTATATAGGATAAAGTCCTTGAAATATGATTATGTATAAATTAATTACAATTGGGATTATAATTATGAGATGATTTATACATATAATTGCATTTCTAAATATCCCTTGTTGTTGAATAATTAAGAAAACACAATATCAATTACTCATGAGTAAACCAACATGGGTCATCTTATATTCTTCTAAAAGAATGCAATGATCTCATACATTATAGATATTCTGATATCTGGACAAGACATGTGGTTATATGTTATGGAATGTATGACTAGATTGATCCGCCACAAGAAACCATATAGAATCTTGTCATATTTCAATAGATATCTCATGTGAAAGGCGGTGTGAGTGATCCTTAGACTTAAGATCAACATAGTATCTTATGTATGGAATTGTGTACTTTGATATTATTTCAAGCTTGCACTCTTAAAGAGTATATGCAAATAGTTATTGGGTGCACTACAAAGTGCATAAAGATAGTGATTAATCAAGAAAGAATTTGTCCTTCTTGGTAACAAGGAAAGATATTCAAAAGATGTTTTGACACTTGTACTGTAATCAAAATCATAGATCTATGTATTGATTCATACATAAAAGTAGTTTTATGTATAAGCAATTGTGAGATAGCACATAGTCAGACATGCACCTATAATTGGACATTCAAATTAGGGTTAACACTAGAACAGTACCCTAAGTCTAATTTAGATATCAAGAGATAAAGGGATTAAATTACACATTAATACCTTAAGTCCAATTTGAATATCAAGACATAAAGGGATTGGATTACACATTACAAAAGGTTTTGATTTCCACAAATCTATTATTGGCATTGGTCATGATGCTTTGCTAGAAACCAATCATGATTTATGAATTTGTTTGAATAATTTAGGGAAATTGTGTTTGAATTAAAAAAAATTTAATTCAATTAAGCTTATAGAATCTTGTAAATAAATTTATTAATAACATGCATAGAAACCTAATGGGTCACACACAATAGAATCTCTTTGATTAAAAGTCAAAGAAAAAGCTAGAATGCAAAAGGTTTTCAATTCAAGAGTTGAATTAGTGAACATCTTGTAAATTTGAAATGATTAATTAAGTATTCTAATGTGATTAAAAGTCTTAATTAACCAATGATTTAATACTTCTAATAGAGGTTATAATTATTAAATAGTCACAAGTTTCCAATGTTAATATTTGAATGTTCTAGAATATTCATATTAACTCTAAAGAAGATCATAAGTAAGGGAATGGTTCCTTACTTGGAAAGTTGTTCAACAATTAGAGAATGATTGCATAAGAGAGTTTATGAGTTTGAATTCATAGAAAGGTACCTGGGCTTATTGGACATAAAAGAGGGCGCATGAGGTTAATGAGTTTGGACTCATTATGACCCAAACAAGGAGTATGGACTCCTTAGGCCAAGAGAGCAACACTAGCCATGCAGCCCATCCACTTGATGAGTGAATGGCACAAGCAAGAGGAAACCCTAGCTTATGCGCCACTCATGTATGCTCCCCACTTTTGCTTGTACTCTAATCTCTTCTATTTAAAGAGGAGAGAAGCCAACCCTTCAACACACCAATACAACCCTATCATATCTATTGTGCACCCAAACTCTCTTAGTGTGATCTCACTTCTTTTCTCCTATTTGCATTCGAATACTAACCATAGCCAAGTGAATTTGTGATTCCTTGGAGAGCTAGCACCTCTTAAGCCAAGGAATTGATTTTCTTACTCTATTTGTTATACAAACATAGATGAAGGCTTTGGATCAAATTGATTCATGTGGATCACTATTAGTATTGGAAATCAAATCTAAATGAGTTAACTGAAATCAATCCAGAAGACTTGATCACTAAGCTTGCTAGAGAGTTTGCTGCATTGCTTGGAGATCAAATTCAGATTTGAAGATCAAGGATTCTAAGAACTACTCTTGAGAAGGTATAATTCAAATCATTAGTTTTATGCTTGTTTTGAATTATACAAATCCTTATGAATTAATTTAAAACAACATGATTCAGGCTTAAAGAAAAATTTTAAAAAATCTGCAATGCATATTTGATCTAGATGCTTTGATTTATTTTTCCCAATAAATCCTAACTTGGGTCATGACAGACATAATAACAAAAAAAGAATAATTTTCTTAGAAATCTAGAAATAGTTTCATAGTTTAAAATAAAAATAAAATCATAAATCTGATTGACTTAAAATTCTAGGTCAGCTTTACTAGCAAAATAAATGCATCATTTACATATGATCCACATGATCTCCTACTTTTAATGTGTAGGAGCTCATCCCATTTAATTAGGGATTATCATAACCTTATTCTCTATAAAAATGGGAAAGAAGGGATGAGCACAACCGCTCAGTAAAGTAGGAATTCCCACCCTAACTTTAGGTGGAAAATTCCTTGGTCATAAAATTAAACATAACAAATATATATAGATACATAATCATGCAATATCATAATCATAAACATTCAAACTTTTCATTTTTCTCATAAATCATCATCTTTAAAGAAAGTAATATACTAGCTTTGATGTGATCTCCCTTGGAGATGCCCATGGACCTTCTCCAATTCAGCTCAATTCAACACTAAAAATTGAAAGAAAAAGAAAGAATTCAAGCCACACTCTAAATAGGAAGAAGGGGAGTGATAAGTGATGAAATTAGATGGCACAAAAAGTAATCTCTTTGATAAGTATCAAGTTCTACTAGGAGAGGAACTCTTTCAAGAAGAAACACTCTTTAATTTTTGAATTGATCAAATCTAAATGGTGAGAGAAACAATCCTTCCCTAATAGCTCTTACTTCCTAAAAATGGGATGGATTAATGTCCCTAACAAGCCTATCAAAAGTACCAAACAAAACAACCACAAAACATAAACCTAGGCTCTTACAAAGAATCCAAACACAAACCCAATCCTACATAGAGTAAAAAAATAGGTTTCACTTTAACCTCTATGTTGACCTTTAAAACTATGTATTTTCACTAAGTATAAGGCTTGGCATCATTAGGATGGACCTTAGGGACCTCTAGGATTTGGTTTTACCTCATTTGACCCATTGATGCTTCAGTTATGACCCAAACATTGTGACAACATCAATCTAGACGAAAACATCAGGGCAACTTGATGGTAAATTTCAAGACTTGACATGGTAGAACTAGGATCTGACCTCAACATAAAAGCTATACACCTTTCTCTTAGCTTTCCAACCATATAAATATTGACCCAATCCAATATCTAGAGCTCAAGTTAGAGCCCAAAACCTAAAATAGTGTCAAAAATCCAGTATTAAGTAATTAATTCAATTAAGCTCCAGATCGTGACCAAATCACAAAACAAGGTCAATTCACTAAAGTAAAATTGATTAAAATCCCAAGAGGTAGAGCAAGAGAGGAAATAAATGTGGAAATATTTTTTGATCATCAATCCCTTGAGTGGTCCCTTGAATTTCCATCATTCCCCCTCTCTTTGAAAAGGATTCGACCTCGAATCTTCAAGACCTTTGCCATAAACTTTTCCACTTGTCTTTGATTTTCCTTAGCCTCTTCAAGATTGGTCCTATATGCTGGTTAGTTGGAATTGAGGCTCCAAGAATGAAGTTAATTTGGTGTTCTATCCCTCTTAATGGTGGCAAACCATAGGGCATTTCATTAGGGAACACCTCTTGATATTCCTACAAAATCAACTCCATGGCACTAGGAAAAGCATTAGTTTCATGTTTATCAATCAAACCATCACCTTTTCACAAAAGAATAAACTTAGGTTTATTGCAATACAAGGCTTGTGACATGATCTCACTTGGAGATGCCCATGGATCTATCTCCAATTCAGCACTTTTAGCACCAAAATTGAAAGAAAAAGAAAGATATTCATGCCACACTCTAGAAAGATAGAAGGAGGGTTATAAGTGATGAAGATTGATGCCATAAAGAGGAAACTCTTTGATAAGTTTTCAAGTTCTAATAAGAACCCTCGGAGAGTACTTGCTCAAAGAAGAACACTCTTCAATTCTCAATTTGCCAGATCTAAATGGTGAGGGAAACATGCCTCCCCTAATTACAATTAAGCTCAATTATGGGCTGGATTAAAGTCCTAAACAAGCCAAACAAAAATACTAAACAAGTCAACCAAAATAAAAAGCCTAAGCTATCCAAACTAAACCTGTCAAAATAGGTTAACTGGTTTTATCAGATTAAACTAACTGGTAAAAACTGTACGTCGACCCAGTCCCAAGTCGGGTTACTTTGTTATCAGGTCGGGGTTAGGTCGAGTTACTACAGTATCAATCGCAATCCCAGTCCCAGGTTGACATTTATCAGGTGATCCTAGACGGGTTTTATAACCCGTTACGTTTTAAATATAAATTTCATATCATTAATTAATTGAAATCAATTATTATTATTATTTCAAATATAATTTATTGGTTAAAATAGAAGAAGAAACGTTGCAATAGCATTAAAAAAAACTTTTCTTTGAATAATTTAT
>JANHAO010023048.1:0-12007 GCA_026873985.1 Saraca asoca
TTCAGTTGCAAATGAAATTTTGATTAAAGAAAGAATTTCTCCTTTTTGGTTTGTACAATATTTATTTATTTTTATGGATCCTTTAGGAATTTCTTTGGGAAAAACTCTCAAGTGCACTTGTGATTAGAATTATATCTATTGCAGAAATAAGGGGAGAATATCTGATGGAAAAATAAGGTATCTGAAGGGAATTGATATCTATTAGTTAAGGTTGCCTTTAGAAATTACCCATTGGATTCTAATTATATGTAGAAATTTTGAATTCTTTTTTTTTATTACTTGAAAATTTGTGAAGTAAGAGCAATATAAATGGTTTTCGTTGTTGAATTGTTTAATGAGTATTGTGGAAAATAAAGTAATATTATACTTGTTTTCAACTGCGTCAGATTTGATAACATGCTTACATTGATGTTTATATCTTTGTATATGTATGCTTTACTACCATACTTTTGAATATGAGTTGTAAACTACTTTTTGACTTTTGGAGGGATTCTTAGCTCACTGAGTTTCTATGAATCTCACTCGATTTTCTTTTCTATTTTCAGAGGCTGAGGCCACTCTCTCTGCTCACCCACAACCTTCTGGTTCTAAGTTTGCTCCTTGTTTGGGTAAACTTCTTTTGTAGAGCATGTACGCATATTAGTGGTGGTATTTTGGCATTTGGTATAGTCAAGTTGTTTATGTGATTATGTCTAGTTGTCGCATAGTAGTTTATGTATATTACAATGTTTAGGCTTTTGTGGTATTCTGCTTAGTTGTATAGGTTGTGAGTAGGGCATATAGCCCTCAGCTATTGTACTAGCCTAATGCTCAAGGTTTGAAAAACAGGAGAAACTTTGTCAAATTTGTTAGAAATGTGATAAGTTATTTTGATTAAGGGTGTCAATATTGTTCAAACTTGTTATCATGTCCCATATGTTTTGGTATTGGTCCAATCTTCCTTCTCATAGGAGGTGTATAGCAATAAGAGTTTACTGCCTAGTTAGGCTTGTAAAGAGTTACCTATCGGTGACCTTTTACATTGATCATGTGTTATGGATCAAGATGTGACAAAGTTGGTATCATAGTATGGTCTAGAGTCTAGGTGCATGATTAGAGCTCTCCAACTACCAAATTAGGATAGACATACTGAGTTCATGTTAGGGTGCCTACGAGCACTAAACACAAATAAGAATATGTTAATACCTACTCCATGAAATATGTTGGAAAATCTCCATAATTCCTAATTCTTTTATTTCTGCTTATATACATATCTGAATATTACTTAAATAAATCATTTTGCTTGACAGTAGGGAGATGCCACCTAGGAGCAAATCTTTGGCTCATATTGGGCACTGATCTAAAGAAGTGTTTAAGAGAGTTTCACATGAACCATCTTCTTTACCACTACCACCTAGAGATGGAGGTAGACGTAGAGGTCGAGGCCATGTTAGGGGCCGAGGCAAGGTTGCACGTGAAAAAGTGCAATTGGAGACTTTCCAGCCTAAGATAAATGCTTCTTCTACTTCTGGAGCTTTAGCCGACCCTTCTGCTTTGGATGCCCTAACATGGGCAAGAAATTTACAAAGAGCTATAAATAAGTTTGTTGATGAACTGACCTAACAAAAACTTCAGAGACAATGAGAAGAAGGGCCAGAAGCACATTTACCACCACCTCTCCACCTCCTACAAGGCCAACACCAATGAACTTTAGAAATTATCTTTAAGAGTTTCAAAAGCTCAAGCCTCCTTGTAATTTGGGCATTGGTTTTTTGATGGATCCTTTTTTATTTTTGGATTAGATTGAGTGATTGTGGTGGATCCTTGAGTGCTTAGAGGATATTGCTATAAGTCTATTAGATTCCAGTTAGATAAATCCACCATGGATTGTTATTAGGGTTTGGGAGAGTCATAGATCAATAAGGGAAACAGCAAACACTTGGGAACTATTTCATATAGCTTTCCTACAATAGTTCTTTCCTAAAGGGAAATGATATGCTAAATTGTAGGAATTTAACAATTTAAAACAAAAAAGGTTAACAGTCTTTAAGTATGCTACTCAATTTCTTCACTTATCTCAGTTTGAAAGGCTCATGATCCCTACGAAGAGGGACAAGGCTAGGAAATTTGTTAATGGCCTTAATGATAATTACTTCAATGTTATTTAGGTTTCCAAGGGCACCATGTATGAGCAAGTTTACAACCAAACCATTAAATTAGAAGTGAGGATTATGGAAAGCAAGAAAGAAAGAGAGGCTCAAGGTAGTATAAGAAAAAGATCAAGATATAAGGGTGAAAGTGGAGATTCTAGAAGGCCATCATCTTTGGCTTCTAGTACACCTCTTTCATGGAGGCCTGACATGCAGTTTCCCCTATGGGACTTGGGTAAAGGTAATTTGAGTAGAAGACTAGTAGGTGTCACTTCTTCAAGTCATCATCCTTCTGGAGGATCTAGCTCCAATTATCTTACTTCATTTAGACTTAAGGCATTGGGTCTGTGTCAAACTAATGGAAACATTCATTTGGGGGTTTGTAGATGGAAAACCAAAGCTTGTTTTAGATGTGGTTAGATGGGTCATATGGTGAGAGACTATCCTTATCCGACAGTCCGCCTAGTGGCATCAAGGCTATGGGTGTGTTAAGAAATGTTTTGCCCCAATAGCAGCATCTGTAAGACCCCCACTATGTAAGTTTAGAGGGAGAGGGGGAGGTAAAGGATCTTTTAGTAGAGGTTATGGTAGTGGACATGGAGTTACTGTGAGAGTGTATACTTTGACTGGGCAGGACACCTAGGCCTCTAATGTGGTAGTCACAAGTACTTTATCAGTTGATTTTATTCCAACTCATATACTATTTGATTTGGGTGCAACCTACTTGTTTATCTCTACTTGAATTGCAACTTGCTAAACCTTAACTCCCTTTAGTATCATAGTTGTTAGTATATGCTCTTTTAGGTTAGACATTGATTGCTTATGATAGGGTGTCTTCTTGTGAAATTGATATACATGGGACTATTTTACCTGTTGATTTGATTGTGTTAGATATGGTTAATTTTGATGTTATCTTGGACATGGATTAGATATCAACACATCATGCATGTGTAGATTGTCACAATAAACTTGTTAATTTTCATATACTAGATAGAGATTTCCTTTTGCTTCAGGGAGACAGGAGTAATGTTCATGTTAACCTTATTTCCACCTTGAGCACTAGAAAAATGGTTAGGAAAGGATGTGAGGCTTATTTGGCCTATATTAGGGACACAAAACAAGTTGAGAAGAAGGCAAAAGATGTACTAGTAGTTCGGGAGTTCTTAGATATTTTTCCTAAAAAGTTACCTAGAATGCCGCTAGAAAAAGAAGTTGAGTTTTGTATTGATACTACCTCAAGAATCGATCCTATATGTATTCCACCTTATTGGATGGCATTAGCTGAATTGAAAGAATTGAAAACATAGTTGCAATGCCTAGTGGACAAAGGTTTCATTTGGCCCAATACTTCATATGGGGAACTCCTATGTCATTTGTAAAGAAGAAAGATGGAACTTTGAGGTCGTGTATTGACTATAGGTAGTTAAACAAAGTCAAAGTGAAAAATAAATACCCATTATCGAGAATCGATAACTTGTTTGATTAACTTCAAAATGCCCAATACTTTTCTAAAATTGATTTGCATTTGGGCTATAATTAGTTTTGGATCTAGAAGGAAGATATTCCAAAAACTGCCTACCTTTCACACTCAGTACGGCTACTATGAATTTTTGGTGACGTCTTTTGGATTGATTAATCCTTTTGTAGCTTTCATGGACCAGATGAATAAGGTACCTTTCCTTGATCAATTTGTGAATGTGTTCATTGATGATATTTTGATGTATTCCTGTAGTGACCAAGCACATAAGCAGCACCTTAGGATAGTTTTGCAAGCTCTTAGAGAACATCAGTTGTATGCCAAATTTTTAAAGTGTAAGTTCTAGTTGACTAGTGTAACTTTTCTAGGTTACATGATTTCCAAGAAAGGTATTAGTGTAAATCCTAGGAAGGTGGAAGCAGTCCAAAATTGGCATAGACCACCTCAGTAACTAAAATTCATTGCTTTTTGGGTTTGGCTAGATATTATCACCATTTTGTAAAGGATTTCTCTCAGATTTCAGCCGTATTGACTAAGTTGACTCAAAAACATGCCAAACTTGTGGTCTGATTCTTGTGAAGCAAATTTTTAGTGACTCAAGAAGTGTTTGACTATGGCATAGGTGTTGGCATCACTTACAAGTGGTGGTAACTATACCGTTTAATATGATGCTTCCAATATTGACCTTGGATGTGTTTTAATGCGACATGGTAAAGTTATAGCCCATGCATCATAGCAACTCAAGAAGCATTAGCATAATTATCCTACTTATGATTTGGAGATGGCTATGGTCGTGTTTGCATTGAAAATTTGGTGCCATTATCTTCATGGTGAGACATATGAGATTTATACTGATAATAAGAGTTTGAAGTATATCTTTGAGCAAAAATACTTGAACCTTAGGCAACATTAATGGAAATGCAAAGGACTATGATTGATTCATCTTATATCATCTAGGCAAGGCCAATGTGGTAGTTAATTCATTGAGTAGGAAGTCTATAGGGAGTCTTGCTTATATTGATGCACAGAGGAGACCAATGATTTGAGAATTACACAAGGTGGAAGCTTATGGAATCTAATTACAAATATCAGAACTTGGGATACTTATGGCACATGTGCAGGTACAATTTCCACTTGTTCATCAAATTATAGGCACACAAGCTTAGGATGTGGAAGTTAGTAAGATGCTTGACAAAATGAGAAAGGAACTAGATTTAGGCTTAGCAAGAGATGATCAAGGAGCCTTAACTTATCATGGACAGATATGGGCGCCTAATATTGATAACTTGCAACAATAACTTCTGCATACAACCTATTCTTCATCTTATGCTATACACCTTAGCAGCAATAAGATGTATCAAGATTTGAAGACATGTTATTGGTGGGAAGGAATAAAATGTAACATAGTGGATTTCGTCTCCCAATGTCTCACATGTCAACAAGTTAAAGTTAAATACCAAAGACCTGCAGGCTTGTACCAGAATTTGAAAAATCCTGAATGGAAGTGGGAAAGAATTACCATAGACTTTCTTATTGGACTGCTAAGAACTCTAAAGGGTTATGATTCTATTTGGGTAAATGTTGATCATTTGACAAAAAATGCCCATTTTCTTCTAGTGAAGGCTACTTATTCAGCTTCCCAGTATACTCAATTGTACCTAGATCAGATTATGTCTCTTTATAGAGTTCTATTGTCTTTTATATCTAATTGAGGTACTCAATTCACTGCATGATTTTGGAGATCCTTTCAAAAGGCCTTGGGTTCATAGCTCCATTTTAACATAGCCTTCCACCCTTAAATAAATGGACAATCTAAAAGAATGATTCACATTTTAGAAGACATACTTCAAGCTTATGTGTTAGAATTTGAGGGTAGTTAGGAGCGATATCTGCCCCTGATTGAATTTTCCTATAACAACAATTATCATTCCTCAGTTCAAATGACTCCTTTTGAAGCCTTGTACAAAAGAAAATGTAGTTCTCCTATTGGATGGTTTGAGGTAGGTGAGATGAAGTTGTTAGGCTTGGATTTGGTTCAAGAGGCAAATGAGAAAGTCAGGATCATTAGAGAAAAATTAATAATAGCTCAGAGTTATCAAAAGTCTTATATAGATAAGAAAAGAAAGGATCTAGAATTCCAAGCAAGGACCAAGTATTTTTAAAGATATCACCTATGAAAGGAGTGATGAGATTCAATAGGAAGGGAAAACTAAATCCCCAGTATATAGGTCCACTTCCCATAATGAAGAGAGTAGGCATTGTGACTTATGAGTTAAATCTACCTCTAGAATTAGAAAGTATCCATCTAGTTTTCTATGTGTCCATGTTTAAATAGTATGTCCTGAATCTATCTCACATCCTTCCACAAATCCTAGTTAAGTTGGATAGTCTTTTGACTTATGAGGTGCGTCCTGCAACTATTGTTGACTAGTAAATCAGAAAACTCTGCTATAAGGAATATCCCTTTGTGAAAGCCTTGTGGGAAAATCATAGGAAAGAAGAAATGGCCTACGAACCTAAGCTAGTTATAAAGGATAAATATCCCTCTTCTTTTGAGTAGCTTATTAGTATGAGCCTTCCATTCTAACATCATTTGAGTTTTATTTTCAATAGTTAATGAAATATGCCATTTTGATCTGGTATAACTCAGCTTATAGAAATCAAGGACAAATTCTTTTGATGAGGGAAGAATGTGTAACACTTTTAGTAAATAAATTGAGCTAATGGTAAATTTGTAAAATCATGTGTCAAATGTATATAAATTGTAGTTTAACATATAATTTTTTTATGAGAAATAATGTAAATAAGTGTCTTATAGGGAGTATTTTGATTTTTCTTTTTAGGGGCTAAAAGTTAATTTTTCGCTTTTTCATTTTTTCTTCTTTTTCCTTTTTCTTTTCTCCCTTTTTCTTTCTTTTCCTTTTTCTGGTGCAATCTTTTTTTCTTTCTCTCTAACCTATTGTTGTAGTAGCTTTGGTCTCCTTCTTTGATTTCTTTTTTTTTTCTTCTTCTTCACTGATCGCCACTCAGTTTATCTTCTTCAATAGCTACTATTGTTTCTCCTATCTAAGCTCTATTTCTACTTTGTGCCTTTGGGTAGGAGGTATTTTGCTATTCATATTCTTCCGTCGCACCGATCAGCCTATGCTTCATCTCGAACTAGTTATGCATTCTTCACATTGCTTGCTCTATTCATTCTCTTTGTTCTCTAATTTTCAGATTGTTCAAACTTGCCTCCCGACCAACTCCTGCCTTCTTTGGTTTGTCAGTCTGTTCTGCCCTTCTTAGTCGTTGCTCTACTTAAGCTTTTCCAACCATAGCCCTTTCTTCTCTAGTTGAGTTGTGCTTGTTTTCTCTAGTGGCTATTGAGCACTTCCTTTTTTAATCCCATCTCCTTTGACTATAGTGTTTGCTTGCTTTGGACTATCCTTGTTCCTCCTCCACAGCAACTCCAACCGACTTTCACTTAACTCTGATTGGGTGGTTTGGCTTGCTAGCACTATTCCCTCACACTCACATGGATTTCTTGCTCACTAAAACAGATGTTGTCCTGTTGCTTGGCCACCCATCACAATTGCTCCATTTACCAACAACAGCTTTGTCTTCCACCACCTTTTAATGGTCAAAGGCATTGTTTCTCCTTTCCTATACTTATGTCATAGTAGTAGCCAAACCTTAACATTTTGTTAAACTGTAAGTAAGTATTACTCCCTCTCAATTTGAACATTTTTTCATATCTTAGTTGGAACCCAAATGATGAGAATAAATTATTTCAAATTAGAAGTTGATTTTAGAAATTATTTGATGAATCTTTGGTCATTAGGTTTTGGGGTTTTAGTTGTGATCCGAGAGGAAAAACATAGCCGGTAGTTATCTTGCCATTCTAAGGTGACTAAACAATTCATTTTTTTCTAAAAGATTTGATATTGCAAAAGTATGGGTTTTAAGATAGTTGAATTGAGTTTACATTATATGGAAATTTTGAAACTGTTAAATTTCTATGATTGTTTATACTTGAAATTCTGTGCCTTAGATTTGATGAATTATAATTATTTGATCTTGGTATTGGAGTCTTAACCTGAAAGACTAGTATTAATGTATTATCTGTAAACAATTTGTTCTATATGATCGATTTAAACTACTTTGAACATGGTGAAAATATAATGGAAATGTTGTGTGGATATTGCTTTAGTTGCAAATGAAATTTTGATTAAAGAAAGAAATTCTCCTTTTTGGTTTGTACAATATTTATTTTTTTATGGATCCTTTGGAAATTTCTTTTGGGAAAAATCCTCAAATGCACTTGTGATTAAAATTATATCTGTTGGAGAAATAAGAGGAGAATATTTGATGGAAGAATAAGATGTTTGAAGGCAATTGATACCTATTAGATAAGGTTGCCTTTAGGAATTACCTATTGGATTCTAATTATATATAGAAATTTCGAATTATTTTTTTTTTATTACTTGAAAATTTGTGAAGTAAGAGCAATATTAATGGTTTTCTTTGTTGAATTGTTTGATGAGTATTCTAGAAAATAAGGTAATATTATACTTGTTTCTAACTGCATTAGAATTGATAACATGCTTACAAACTAATGTTTGTATCTCCGTATATGTATGTTTTACTTCCTTACTATTGAATATGAATTGTAAACTATTTTTTGGTTTTCTAGGGAATTATCCACTCACAAGATTTCTATGATACTCACTCCATTTTCTTTTCTATTTTTAGAGCCTAAGGCCACTCCATTACTCACCCACATCCTTCTAGTCCAAAGTCTGCTCCTTGCTTGGGTAAATTTCTTTTGTGGAGCACCTACGCATATTGATGCTGGTATTTTGGTCGTTGGTATAGTCTAGTTGTTACCTAATAGTTTGTGTATATTATGATATCTGGGCCTCTGTGGTATTCTATTTAGTTGTATAGATTGTGAGTAAGGCATATAGCCCTTAGCTATTGTATTGGCCTAGTGCCCAGGGTTCAAAAAATAAGGGAAGCTCTGTTAGATTTTTGTCAGAAATGTGATAAGTTATTTCAATTAAAGGTGTTAATGTTGTTCAAACTTGTTATCTTGTCCTATATGTTTTGGTATTGGTCCAATCATCCTCATCATAGGAGGTGTGTAGTAACAAGAGTTTACTGCCTAGTTAGGCTTGTAAAGAGTTACCTATCAGTGACTTTCTACATTGTTCACATGTCATGAATTGGTATGTGACACCTTTAGATCTAAGCACCTATACTTTCTATCTTTTTCTAATTTTGCATTCTAGAAATTATAGATAACTTTCAGAGCTAGACTTGCTACATAACATATTCACTTTCAATATTTTGTCCAATTAGTGACAAGAAGAAAATACTTTTAATTTTCTTCAAAATATATCTTACCCATCCTTAAGGCATCTTGAATGCTTCAATTCATAGCTAAGATGCCTTACTATGTATTGAACTTTTTCTAAAAGGCCCTTTTCCTTTGCTGAGCAGCTTAATGTTTCATGTTGACTAACAATGCTTTCTCAAATCAAAAGAAATTCAACAAGAAGCTTAAAGGAGTTCTAATAGGATTTGCTATATTCATTGTAGTCATAGCATGCTTGGATTGGCCAAATGAGTGTAGTGGAAAAAAACATAAGAAACTAGGTGAATTGAAGTACTTAGACTTATTTTATTCTTACTTGAAATATTTTGATACATATCAAGAATAAGACTTCTAATTTGCAAGCATTCCATCTAGTATATGATCTCATATTGAGTAACTAGAAGCCTTTCCCCACATTATGGAACTGAGTACATTGTCAATCCTCCTTGTTCACCTCCTAACATTTCAGATATTTTAAAACCAATCAATGCAAGGGGTCAAAAGGAGGAAGACATCAATTTACCAATACTTGTTTTATCAACCATTGCTAATTCAACCAATTAGTTTCCTTCTAGTGATAAATTGGGAGAAGGTGGATTTGGACTAGTTTACAAGGTAACATGGTTATGTGCAATCGATAGAAAGAAATAGATAAATCATACTAGAAGCAAATTATTGGACTGGACTATGTGCTTTCACATTATTGAGGGGATTGCTTGGGGACTTTTATATCTTCATCAATAATCTAAGCTAAGAATTATTCAAAGAGATTTCAAAACAAGTATTGTTCTTCCAGATAATGAAATGAATCCCAAAGTATCAAACTTTGGTTTGGTTAGAACATTTGGGGGAGATCAAGTTGAGGCCAATATGAAGAGAGTGATGGGAATTTAGTAAGCATGCTTAAAACTAATTTCATTACTTTATATCACATAATGCTTTCTTCTTTTTGAGTTTCATAACCTTTTTATATTATAATGCAGTGGCTATATGCCTCTTATGTATGCAATACACGAGTCTTTCTTAGTAAAATTGGATCTCTTTAACTTTAGAGTTATTACACTAGAGATAATTTGTGGGAAGAAGATCAGATAATCTTGCAACCAAGATCATCATCTTAACCTTTTTGTTTATGTAGGCCTAAGTGGTGGCTTTTGTTACAATCCTCATTCACCATATTCAATTGCTTATCTATTGTTTACACTCTTTATCTTGTTCTTACCATAGCATTAAGTTGTTTCATAGTGGATTAAGTGATATGACTCCCTTGTTATTCATATAAAAAGTTTAGAGTGGATTCATACTTGTATTAATGTTAAAATGTATTCATATGGGCCTCTTATGCATGCAACAGAAACCAAAGCATAAGCCAAAAATGTCATTTATAGTTCTAATGTTGAGTGGTGAGAAGCCATTACCCAATCTAAGGCAACCAACCTTTTATTCACACAAAATTGGCAACTATGGACAAAGTTCAAGTTCAACAAATGAATTGAAACAAAATATTTTGTCATATTTTTAACAAATGAATTAAAACAAAAGCAAAATATGCAGGTCAAGATGGTGAATTAAAACAACACTAACCTATCTATCAAAATATTTTATTATATTTTTAACAAAAATCTGGCATAGTTTTCCTTATTTTTTGGACTCTAGGCACTAGGTTAGTACAATAGCTGAGGGCTACACACCTTACTGACAACCTGTAAAATCAGACAAAATGCAATACATGCCCAGAGTTTACAATGTACATAATTTGCTAGATGACGATCACATATATATACATAGAATAACTCGACCTAAACAACTGCCAAAAGAATACCAACAATATGTATCTGTACTCTTCAAGTCTAGATAGATGGGGATGAATAGTAGGAGTGGCCTCAGGCTCTAAAAACATTAAAAAAAATGGAATGGGTATGAATTATCCTCCAGGAAACCAATGATCAATTACAAATCACACTTAAATGCAGTGTAGTATGACATACATATATATACATTAGCATGTAAACTTCTTACAAATCGAAAATTTCAATTCTTTGTGGAAATCAACCTCAATAAATATACCAATCATCAAACTAAAATAAGAAACAAAGCATAACACTTAAAGAAAACTCATCATAATATAAAGTTAAAGAAAACACTAAAATCTTTCTTCTATCTCAAATAATCGAATGTTAAGAAAAATCCAAAATTTTCATAGATAGTTGCAATTCAATGACTAATTCCTAAATGCAACCTTGCCTAATAGAAATCAATCATCATCATTTACCATATTGTTTCAATAGATATCCTCCCCTTGTTTCTCTAACAAATTCAATTATATTTATAAGTGCACTTGAGGGTTCTCCAAAGTAATTTCCAATGGATCCAACTTTTAAGTTCTTTTTCAAGAAAGCTCAATACTAAGATTTTTCACACAATAAAACTCATTCATAGGCAGTAAATATCAATCTCTTTGCAACTCACATATATCATACTAGACAATCATTATATATCTTGTATGGGATAATGTTCCAAGTTCATGATACAAGTTCACTTCGAATAGAGGTAAAAATAATTTGAAATATCAAGATAGCTAAATTAGATTCTAAAATATAAAAAAAGATAACCAAACTCATACAACACATATATTTCACTTTCTGATATAAGGAGCTTGTAACATTTAAATTCTAGAAAACATTTAAAGAGGATTTTTTTTTTGATCATTAACCAAGAAAAAGGGAGTAAATTGTCCACTCACCTTAGTTAAGTTCTTAGGAATACTTGTTCTTTAAGCCTAAGCAAAAATGCAAATTTTAGCTTCTTTTTCAAGTTCTGAGCAATTTCGTTTAATCTAAAACATTTAATAAATAAGAAAAAAAAATGAATCCTCAAATTAACTTCTGTTCACATTCCTAAAAATTAAATTGGACCTTAAAAGCAAAAATACAAGTAATTTCCTACATATTTACCTAAGGTTTTCAACAATTCAGCTGAGTTTCTACTTCAATTCCGTTTATTTCTTGTCAAGTCCACAACACTTAGCTAATAATTTTAGGA
>JANHAO010023049.1:0-12026 GCA_026873985.1 Saraca asoca
AAACAACTACAAATTTTCAAATTAACATTTATTTGAAAGTAACATTTTGTGGAGAAATAATTTGTTTTATTCTTTGATATAATTTATTTTAATTTATGATCATTATTTTATTAGTTATATATTTAATAATTTTTTTTATTTTATTGGCCAACAAAATATTACAAATTATATAATAAAAATTTGAGTAAAATGTTCTTTATTTTATTTTTTATATGATATATTTTAATTTATGAATATTATTTTGTTAATTATATATTTTTTATAGTTTAAAATTTATACTAATGTATGAACTAGTCGAAAAAATATATTAAAATTGATTTTAAAAAAATTATATATATAATTCTGTTAAAAGGATAATTTTGTTATTTAATCTACTTTAAACACAAGATATGATAGCATAATATTATATGATAGATTATCTGATGTGTATAAAATATTGGATAAAATATAAGTTTATCAAACTTGTATTATATCATATTTTTATTTAATCTTTTTATCTTATATGTCGTTATTCTATCATGATTATTAAATTGTGTCCTTAAGCTAAAATACAGTGGCCCCCACAACTCATTCGTGAGACGAGGCCGTAACACCAGGCCGGCGTCACTCGATCAAGCCAAAGGCAAAACCCAATCCTTTCCAGTTAACAAGGAGCCTCGCATACTTTGGTTGTCTATGCACATCAACGTTGCTGGTTCCATATCAGAACTCTGAGAGACTATATTGTTTGAACCACGAATCTTCTCTCTACTGTCTCTGGCTAAATGCCCTCTGTGGATACAAACCCATTCCAAAAATTTCGACTTTCTTAATTCCTTCGAGCCATATCCTCGAACACTCTCCGTTCATTGCCTTATTTCAAATAGCTGATATGCTCATTCATGCATTAGGTATTACCCGACCCCGTTCTTAGCTGACACAGACAATGAGTTAAGGTTTTTACTTTTGGTTCTTTTGTGTCCTCAGCTAAGAAACAGCCATGCATCATTCGGCAACTGTGAAGCAAGAGCCCAGTTTAGTGCTTGATTTTGTGTCCCAATTGGGCCGCTTGGCATTTAATTCGAGTTTTGACGACTTGGGCTCAGATGGGTGCTCATCAGTTTTGTCAAATTTTTTGTATTTCGATAGATTTGAGG
The DNA here is from genome assembly GCA_026873985.1 of Saraca asoca. NCBI lineage: Eukaryota > Viridiplantae > Streptophyta > Magnoliopsida > Fabales > Fabaceae > Saraca > Saraca asoca. The sequence goes on from JANHAO010023049.1 coordinate 1,137, forward strand.
ATACGATTGGTGGAAAGAAGCACAAGGCGGCCGTTACTTCCCTAAGCTTAGGACGAAGAGGACGTTTCAGTTTTCGGAAAATTTTCAATGAGTTCAATAGAGCTTGTAGGTTTCACTGTGAGAGAATCCCAATTGGGTTTGCTTCGGTTCGGGTCGGTTCAGGGGAAAATAGTGGTACTGGCCAGCGAGAAGATGGGTTTGGGGTTCTGGAAGACGATAGATTGCATTTAAATGGTGTTAAGGTTGAAAACCCCAAAAGAGTTTTAATTCTGATGAGTGACACTGGTGGAGGTCATCGGGCTTCTGCAGAAGCCATCAAGGCTGCTTTTTATGAAGAATTTGGGGATGATTATCAGGTTAATCTTTTATGTGTTGTTTGTCACTTTGTCTGGCAATGCAGGAAACATACGAATATCAGAGAAAAGAGATGTTTAATATGATGATGATTATCAGTAGAGTAAAATTTCGGAAACTTTTTAAATTCCATGTCTGTATCCCTCCGATTTCCCTGCCATTTGGAAGGAAAGTTTCAGTTTTTGTAATGAATGGGTGGGTTAACAACTGAATATGTATGTACTTGTTTGTGTAATGTTCTTACTCAAGAGTTCATGGTACAGGTGTTTGTTACTGATTTATGGACTGATCATACGCCATGGCCATTCAATCAACTTCCTAGGAGCTATAGCTTTTTGGTGAAACATGGGCCATTGTGGAAAATGACTTACTATGGAACTGCCCCGCGTGTGGTGCATCAGTCTAACTTTGCTGCAACTTCAACGTTCATAGCTCGGTGAGATTCTGTTTGTCTTCAGCTAACAACTACTCGTCCTAGTCCTAATTCTTGTTAAGTTACTTATGAGAGAAGAGAAGAGAAGCGTGATTCATTACAATATAGAACATAGCTTGTTTATATGATTGAGCAATAACTTAGTTCTTATTTAAAATTTCCTTGACTATATGGGACTTCGTTAGTATCTCTAGATGCCAAGGAAGAAGAAGAGCAAAAATTAAATATGAAACCTGTATTTAAAATACAGAGTGCATCATATTCTGCAACATAGGCCGCAGCCCCATGGTTGCAAATTGTTATGTTCTTAGCGTACTGAGTTCTATATTATTGCACTGGGGGTATTGACATTTGCTTCCTCATGCTGATATAGAATATTCCACTGAGCATATTTAGCTCCTCAGATAAAAATGGTGTAATGTCACATTCGATATTGTATTATCTTGTTTTACAGTGAGGTTGCCAAAGGACTAATGAAATATCAGCCAGATATAATAATCAGTGTGCATCCGCTAATGCAACATGTTCCACTTCGTATTTTGAGGTCAAAGGGCCTTTTAAAGAAGATTGTTTTCACCACGGTTGTTACAGATTTAAGCACATGCCATCCTACGTGGTCAGTTCTTTTTCCTTTTTTTTTTTTCTCAAAAATCATATCAATAGTCTGGCTTTGACTTCTTATTTCTTTTATCTTCTCAGGTTTCATAAGCTTGTAACAAGATGCTATTGTCCAACGACAGATGTTGCTAAGAGGGCAGAGAAAGCTGGACTCCAGCCATCTCAAATAAAGATATATGGTCTACCTGTGCGACCTTCCTTTGTTAAGCCTGTTCGACCAAAGGTTTGTTGTCTTCTTGTAGCTATGTCTCGATTAGGATGGCTAGTTTCAGTTACAAGTCCTGTTAAATTGCATTATGTGATGCTATATTATGATCCTGGAGTGACCTTCACTTGATTGTAATTTCATTTTTATCAAATTAGGTGATACTGACTATCTTTGAATTCTTCAATTTATGCTAAAGAATGAACTAAGAAGAGAATTAGGCATGGATGAGGATCTCCCTGCTGTGTTACTGATAGGAGGAGGAGAAGGTATGGGCCCTATCGAGTCTACTGCTCGGGCACTTGGAAATAAATTATACAATGAGAATCTTGGGGGGCCCATTGGTCAAATCCTTGTGATTTGTGGTCGCAATAAGAAGCTTGCTAATAAATTGCATTCAATTAATTGGAAGGTTCCTGTGCAGGTATTAAACTTTTCAATGGCCTTGTTCCTACGCACTTAATATCATATATACATGACTCTGTTCTCTGTGTGCACGCTTCCGCGTGCATTCTTTTCATCTCATGTATGCTGAAATATTTACTTCTCCTCCAGGTACTGTAGTGCATGATGCCTTCTACTAGTGTCTATATATAATAACATGTCTCTGAGTTAGAAGAGCAAGACAATTAAACTAGAAAATGGAAGAGGAGGATAAGTAAGACCCCAAGTATACATCAAATAAATAGTGGTGAAAGATGGAGTTGAGTGTAGAAACTAATCCTAGATTGACTGACATCTGAAAATTGTGATTATGGTTGCTTTCATCTCTGTTTTCTGCAACGAACCTGTCTAATTTTTCAAAGTCACTCAAATGCTCATGGTTATGTAGATTAACAAAAAAAGTTTCTATCATATGTAATCATGCATGCCCAAAGAAGCTGCTGAATTTTTTTATTTTCCTCTATTTAGGTCAAGGGATTTGTTACCAAAATGGAGGAATGCATGGGAGCTTGTGATTGCATCATTACGAAGGTACATTTCTTACCGCAATGGTTAATGTTTTTCTTCTATCTCATTGTGACCACATTCAACTATTTTTATTTTTATTTTTTGCTTTGTAGGCGGGCCCTGGAACAATTGCAGAGGCCATGATCCGAGGCCTCCCTATTATTTTGAATGATTACATTGCCGGGCAGGTAATTCGAATCTGGCTATAATTTTGAAACCTTGATACTTGTGAAAATAATCATAATGGCCCATTGCAATTTGCATCCATGAATGATGAAACTTGAGGCTGAGTTCTGAAATTGTAGTATAAATTTAGCTTGTAGACTGAGGAAAAACAAGTAGAATATTTTCACATGGAAGTAAAATAAACTGACACAATCACATAACATAATCAAAGAGCTCTATTCTGTAGATTCTGTGACATAATCTTTCACATAATAGGCATATTTGTGTTTAGGGCACAAATTCACGTTGCACTTTTATAAATTTCAACGGTGGTAATGAATCTATGTGGCCGGAAGGCTGCATTTATATGAAAATCTTGTGAATGAGCCTTTAATGCAGTTTTCCTTCACTCATTACAGGAAGCTGGTAATGTCCCCTATGTAGTAGAAAATGGGTGTGGAAAGTTCTCAAAATCACCAAAAGAGATAGCAAAAATTGTTGCTGATTGGTTTGGGCCAAAAGCTTATGAACTAAAGGCAATGTCCCAAAATGCACTGAGGCTAGCAAGGCCAGATGCTGTATTCAAGATTGTTCATGACCTTCATGAGCTTGTTAGACAAAGAAGTTTACTACCAGAGTACTCTTCTTGTACAGTTTAACTCATTACTGTTAGGCAATTTTTGTTAGAGTCCTCCAAGAAGATGTATCAGTATCACTGGCTTCTGCCATTTCCCCATCATTGTTAGTTTGCAATGCTCATCTGAAAAATAATAAAGCACTGCTTTGGTTGTTTTCTGAATATTATACTTTGTTCTCTTATAAATCCCATTCAGTTCGTAGGTACATAACTATCCTCACTTCAAAATCTTTGTTGGAATTGAGAAATTTTACAACAGTTTTGAAATTAATAAGCAACTACACATCTTTTAGGAATAATATAGTTTATGGAACTCTTTGAAAAGAATCAACCAGGAGGATGGAAATAAGTGAAGCAATGATTTGTGCAGGTAACAAAGTAAGTTATATATGATGAAAGTGATTCGTTAAGTATACTTTGACACTTAAGTTAGTTCTTAGGCAGAGTTTTAACAATAAAAAAAAAAGATGACTAAAAGGGAAATACTTTGGTATTTATATAAGTGATGATCATGTTAATTAATATGCTTTTAGGTGAATGATGAATACTTACATATCTCTAGTGTGTTGATGGCGTAACGTGATTTTCATTTAATAATTGATGATGTAATTACATTATTTATATATTTCTTGGATCACACTAATTGTTATGAGATGATTAGAAGACTAATTTGTCTTGATTCTATTTAGTGATGAAATTCATGTTGTTAGTCGATTGACTTGATATTTTTGGTTATTTGACCTTAGGTTTGGCCTTTTGACTTCACCTAGTGACTTTAATTGTTAGTTATAGTTAACTCATTTGATCGATGACGGTGTTAATAGATAAGATAAGTCATTTTGGACTTATTAGTTTATTTTAATATTTTTATTTTATATAATATCACATATTTATTTTTTTGTTGTCTTTATTGCAAAAAAAAAAAAAAAAAAAGAGTAGATATCTTTTTTGCTTAAAAGAAATTGCAATGATTCTAACTTGTAAGCAAGGAAAATAAGAAAGAAAAAGAGATGAGAAATTATTTTTAAAGAAGTTTAAAATAAGAAATTATTGTTTAATCTTATTCTTAAATAGGTGGAAAATGTTACGCATATTATTGTATAATAACTTTGTTTTCTATAAGAGTATGTGGTCCATCAGTACAAAAATATATATATATTTTCTAGTAGTGTAATTTGTCTTCAGTATTTTTCCTGTTTTTGGTGTAATCCAAATTTGAAATATTGTATGTGTTGCTTAAAGAGACACCTGACTTGAAAAAAAAAAAAAACATATATTTTCTTAATGATATAAAAGTTGTAACACTAATTCTCGTTACTACACAACGAATGTGCTCTATCTGTTATAAGAGAATAAGTAAAAAAAATTTTAATTTTTTTTTATGTTCTAATTTAAATTATGAATAGAATTTATATATTTATCTATTTTAATAATAATTATTTATTTAAATTAATTATAACTGATTTCTAATTAAATTTTTTAATTCTATTGCCATTAAATTATTAAAATTTTAATTTAATTTTTTAATTTTTTAAATTATCAAATAATATTTTAATTTCAAAATTTTAATATTTTATTTATTTATTTATTTAGGTAATAAAATTTTGGTATTTTAATATTATTGAAATGAGTTTTGATTTAGAATTTGGTGGTATTATATTTAAATACTAATATTAAAGATAAAAGTTAAAAATATTTTAATATTTCAATGAGTTAAATCATTCAAATTTTAAATAATTTTAATAATATATCCTTTAATTTTTAAATTATAAATTACTTTGATAAATATTATATATCCTTATTCTTTATATAAATTATTTATTTTAAAAAAATTATTTAATAAAATTATCTGATCCATTTTTCAGTCTAAAATCATTAATAAATTTTAATTTAAATTATTTTTATATGTATTAAATAATTTATATATAATAAATAATTATATTTATATATAAATATACTTATTAATATATTATTAATAGTATCTAATCATGATTTAATAGATAATGTCTATTTAAAAATTTTAATTCTTTAAATCTTTATATTATTTTTAAATATTAAATACTAAATTTGATATTTTATAATTTTAGTACTTATCATAATTTTAATTTAAAATATTTTTAAAATATATTTTTTAAAAATAATATATTAGTTATAATAATACATAAATTTTTATTAATTAAATAATTAATTTTTTTGATATAAAGTAGCTAATTTAAAATTTTTAATAAAATAATTTATTTGAATATTAATATATTAAGAATTTTTTTTTAAAAGATGAAAAATTTAAATGACAAATTTAACTAATTTAAAATATTAATGAAATAATTTTATTAAATTAAAAAAAATAGTTTCCTTATGAAAATAAATATAATTATATAATCATTTAACAAATAAAATATAATAATAATTTATCAATATTTAAATATATTATATTTTATAATCTAAATTATTGAATAAAATTATTAAATTCTTATGTTGCACCGGATATAGATATAATACTGTGTACATGCCAAGATGTTCGGAACCTTCACATAATAAACCAGAGTGCCTGAGTCCTAGATTGCCACAACAGCCAAGATTTTAACAATAGCTTGCCGAATTTGAAGGGCAGGTGTCCCTGGCTTCCACGGTTACTGACCCAACTAACGCTCCAAGACAACTGAAGCTTTCAATGTCAGAATTCTCCTCCGATTTCTACACCGTTTTTGTAGATTTTCTCCACAGTCAGATTGCTTACCAAATATCGCCGTTTAGATACCCATTAACCTCATGCAACACAACAAATATCATACTATTATGATTTCATCATTTTCGAACGTAAACCAAACAAACTGATCCTCAGATTTTAGCTTCATTTCTTATTTTCTTTCATAGTTTGCGGTGAGTGTGATTTTATAGCAGAAACAGACTTCAGTTCAGCTTATATTATATACATATATATTGTGTTTTACACTTTGAAGTTTCTGGAAGAATTGTAGATTTAGGTGCTGTAATGGGTTGGAGGTACCAAGCTGGGTTGGGGTTGATTGGTGCATTTGTGATCATTTGGGTCTCCTCTGCAGAAGTAACTCAGGTTTGGCTTTTCATGTTTGCCTCTTTCTGCTTTTTGCTAGATAATAATGATTGTCTCAGTGATCACTTCTTTACGTTTGTCAAATATTTTTGTTTGGATTCTGTTTGGTTGCTGAGAAAAAGCTAATGGCTTCAATTTAGGAGTTCAATGTGATAATTTTGGGTTTCTACTTTTAAAAATTGTCCCTTGAACTCGTAATTAGTTGAAGAGTGATCAGAGTATAGGTGGACTCTATTTTTTTCATGAACAAAGGCCTCGGTTCTGGAATGACTAAACCTGAATGTCAATAGTATAGGTTAATTTGATGTATCAAGTCAGTTTCCAGAACTTTGCTCATGTTAATGTCAAGACAATACGTTCTTTTTCCATAAATTAATGTTCCTATTTGTGTGGTTTTAAATCATCCAAAGAAACTGACTGATATTTTGTGGGGTAGGTGTTCTGCGTTGACCAAAATACTTTAAAAAGTAATGTGATTTTACTGATCTTCTTAATGCAATAAAGTTTATGAATAAAAAAATATAAAATATTTGACAGAGTTTTACATCGGCTGTTAATTTTACTTTACCACCTGATGAAACAAAGTCAAAAAGTAAAAGAAAAAATTATGAAGAAATCAGGCTTGAGGGCATTAGCTCAAGTGAATAGGATAGAATAATTAGAAATCAAGAATTGATACTGCTTCTGATTGTATTTCTCTCTAATTATGCTGCTATGCCTTAACATTTGTTATAGCTTCACACTTAATATGTGAAGAATTTGATCATACATGGTAGGATTTGCTGCGTTAAACTTCTATCACCTTGTTGCAGAGGATTTTCAAAGAGTATAAACAGCCATTTGCACTCAGTTACCTTGGGTTGTCTCTCATGGTGGTCTATTTGCCCATTTCAATTTTCAAAGAGTGTGTCTGCAGCTTACTGAAAAACTTGTGTGGAAAACTTCAAAAAGATAGCACTTCATTCAGTGTTTCCTCTGGACTTACTGTCCCTCTTGGAATAAGTAAGGTTCACCAAAGACACGAAACAGATCTGAGAAGCTGTTTAATTACTGACCTGGAAATTAATGAAGCAGAAGAAGGCAAGCTTTTGATGGTCAAGAAAGAAGACGAATCCCACTTACTTACACAAAGTTGTGAATTTACTTCATGGAACATTGCCAAGTTGAGCTTATACCTAACTCCAATATGGTTTGCTGCAGAGGTAATATTGAAAAAAAATATATTATTCTTCAAATTTCAAATTTTCGACTTCTTTTTCTGTTTGAACATTTGTGGAAAAATGAGAATACATGTGGCTACATGTAGATGCAGCAAGATTGAAGACATAAATCTATCCATATCTGATGTCTATGATGTTGGAATTTATTGGTCCAATGTAGTATCTATCAACCCTGGCACTTGCGAATACCAGCGTTGCAAGTACAACTGTTCTAAGTTCCACATCAGGCCTCTTTACCCTTTTCTTTGGAGCTCTTCATGGCCAGGACTCAGTAAATGTCCCAAAGGTTGTTGCTGTTTTAATCAGCTTGACTGGTGCTGTCATGACAACTGTTGGGAAAACTTGGGCAGCAGATGAGCAGCTGAGCATCATTGAGTGAGTTTGCTTGTTTATCAGTGCAAGTTTGCTTGTTTATCAGTGCTCAACTGGCACTTTATCTTATGTTACATTCATGATTCCTGTTTGTTTACTTGCCATACAAGGCACCGTATCTAAAGTGTATGGGCTGCTAATTTTTGGAGAAAAAGGAATAATTATACCACTTTCTTTCAGCACTTTGAGGGTCATCTTGATACAAATAAACCCCACTAGTTTGTTTTGTATGACGTCTTGTAAAATTTTATTTTCTTTCTTAATGATTTTAGATGTATGCGAATCTTTCCCATAGACTCTGTTGTTATTCTATCATTTTCTGAGAATTGAAACTGTTCTTTCATGCCAAGGGCTACAAAGCACTCTGTCACAGGAGACATTTTTGGATTACTCTCGGCAATATGTTGCGGCTTATACACAGGTATTACTATCTAACTAACAGTCCATTCTTTTGTCTGATTGACTTCTACAATGTTTAATCTAAATTTAATGCAAAGCTCCGCGTATGATAACTACTGCAGTGTTGCTCAAGAAATTTGCTGGATCTGAAAGAGACAAGCTTGGCATGGAAAAGGTTTTTGGCTGCATTGGTCTCTACAGTCTTCTTGGTTTTTGGTGGTTAGGTTAGAAGATTAGTCATTTGCATGGTTTAATACTTTCTTGTATTCCATGATCAGGATTTTAGGGATTTTTTTTTTTGCGGAACTTTCTAACAGATGCTCTACATGCAGTGTGGCCATTACATCTTGTGGGCATTGAACCTCATTTCGAATTTCCAAGTTCCAGGTCCACAGCAGAGCTTGTGATAGCTAATAGCTTCTGGTCAAGCGTGATTTCAGATTATCTTTGGTATGCTGGACTTCTACTAGTTCATTAATATATACTAAAAGCTGGAGACATGATAAAAACAATGTTCCTTGGTAAAGTCAAGTATTAGCGTTCATAATCAACATTTGCAGAAAGTTGTTCAATTATATTTCCTCTCTAGTATAAAAGTTGTAGATAGACATTGTTTCCACTATGACAGGGCCCTTTCCATAGTATGGACGAATCCCTTAGTAGCTACATTGGGAATGTCCTTGACAATTCCTCTTGCAATGATAGCTGATATGGTAATACATGGCCGCGGTTACTCTGCAATCTACATTATCGGATGCATTCAGGTCTGCATCCTCCTCTTCCTTCCCCCCACTATTCAGTTTTTAAAGGCAGAAAACTGACTCCATGATTCAATTGGAAACAGGTTTTTGCCGGATTTGTTTTGGCAAACATTTCAGATAAGTTCTCAAGAAATGAGTCTGAGCTACTGAGTTAGCCCCTCAAAGCATGCTCTTGTTTGACGCAAAGTCTTCGGCAGTGCTGAGGGATAAATAGTCATAGAAGCCTGTGTATAAGTAAAACTTTTCTCACGATTTCTTCAACTTTTTTAGTATAAACTCTTTTTTCTTTTTCAATATATTTATTTGGTTAAATGGCAATTTTTTTTTTATAAAACCTGGAATAAAGCTTTTACACTGATTGATACAGAAAAACAGAATAGACGAAAGTTTGTGTTACTGTGAACTTGGAACCAATTTGAAAATACGAGTACACAGAGTGACGCTGCTCTTAAAACTCGTTATACAAATGTAATACACTAAAACGAAGTTGCCAGCCACAGGAATGGCTCAAATATATATATATATATATATATATATATATATATATATATTCAACTGAGCCGTTCAAATATTGAACTTGTCACCATGGTCCTATCAAAACTCCAGCAAGTCAAAAAATTCTCAAATTTATATGATCCACACACATGTAAGAAGGTGAAGTGGAATTAAGTAATAAATAGTGCCTAAAACTATCAATTTTTTTTTAGCAGCTATGCAGCCCTTTGAACACAGAATTCTATATTGATGGAATAAAATAGGGGTATGAATTGGAAAAATTAATATTTTAAAAGAATTTACAAATGAAGAAGAAATAAAAATATTGACAGGAATAATAATAATAATAATAATAATAATAATAATTTGTCTAAAAAATTAATTTATTATATTTATCAAAAAATAGTGAAAAAAGATGACTATACAATTTAAATTTAATAATATAAGATATTCTAAGTATTTTGTGATCAAATGTATACTTTGATTAAATTTAAACGGTTAAAATATAACTTACGAAAAAATTAAATTTGTAGCTATGGATTCCATCAAGAGAGGGTGAATTAGTTTTAGGAATTTTTAATTTTAAAAATAGTTTTCTTTAATCCCCTTATAAAACTTAGCAAAAATAATGAATTTTCTTAAGAATAAAAAAATATTTGTCCACAAATATAGCAACTAAATCAACAACGAGTATAATATCCACAATTCAAGATAATGACTAATAATAAATCAAGGCAAGATAAAGTGCAGAAAATAAAAGAGTATGAGTAGAGAGATTCAAACACTCAATTATAGTGGTTCCTTTTTAAAAATCGATTCCAAGACATATATCCACTTCTTAGCTTACAACCAAGCTCGAATCTACTAATCAAAACATCCAAGTTTGCACTAGCACTTAAACAAGCTGCAATATAACAATTGCTCAACCACAATTGCTAAACCCCTTTGGGATCCTCACTTAAAGAAAAGGAAGAAAAAGCTTAACCATTCTTCTACTCGAAGTTAGGCTACCCCTAAGAAACCCAGTAATATTTGATTTTGATTACAAAAGAAAATTGGCAAGAACAAAGCAGCTCTAAATATGTAGATAAAGTACAATGGATTTAGAATAACTCAGATTTAGCTCAAATCTATGAAAAGATGTAAAGAATTGAAGAACAGATGAATTTGAAAGAGTTTACCTTTGAGGAGATGTGTTTTTTGCTCT
>JANHAO010023050.1:0-12015 GCA_026873985.1 Saraca asoca
AATGTTCTAATTTTCTTTAAGTTAATTGTCACTCAAATATAAATAAAAATGACATGGAAGCTTCACATTAACAAAAGTTGTCTACGTGTGTTGGTTACATTGACAAAATCTAACAAAAAAATAAAAAAAGACAAGAAGTATCCAATTTAAAAAAAAAAAAAAACTCAAGTCCAAAACAATTTAAGCATATATATACATAGATATATGTATATATATGTGTGTGTGTGTGTGTATAAATGCAGATAGAAAGAATGAGAATAGCATACATTATCCGTGTCAACTTCTGCAATTATCTCCTTTATTGTTTTCTCATCACCCATATTATATTTCTTCAGGGCAGACTCCAACTCTTTCATTGTGATATACCTGAAAACAGAAGCAAGAAAAAGGAAACCAACAAATTATTTTATGTCTAACATGAAGATAACACAAGATAAGTTATTCATTATGAAAACAATTACCCGCTCTTATCCTTGTCAAAATATTCAAAGGCTTTGTATAGGTGGTCCTCTCTTTCCACTCTGTTCATGTGCATGGTAGCAGTTATAAATTCTATATAATCAATGGTCCCATTTCCATCTACATCAGCCTGTGAACCAGATGATCATGTTACATTGATGAATAAACATCGTAAAATCAAGAGATGTGGAAATCACAGCATCAAGCAGCTCTAATAATGAAAATTTACATCCCTATCAAGCCCTGTTACATGTGTATGACTCACATGATCAATACGGAAATAGAGTGAACATATAGTCAGAGCATAATGTTCGCACCAAACTTACGTTCGTTAAGTATAAACTAAGGATTGGACAAAAGCAATCGTTTGCAAGATGCTAAGAAATTAGAGACAATGAACTTTAGCTATAAGACCTTGATATCAGGCAAAGAGGGATAGAATCAGGAAACAAAGCTTGGGTGGTTTAGCCATGAAAGAAATTATATCCTTTCAAAATAGATGCTAACTTGAACAAGGCAGTAATGTAAAAGAAGGGCAAGTTCAAAAACTAATCAAAGTATAATTTAAGTATGCATAATAACCAGTAATCATTATGTTAGTTCATCTTCTTATGTTTTAAATTGAAAAATGCATTTTAAGACTACTCTCTGCAAATGGAGTAATGTGTTGGTTGGACAACTACTTCATCCAATATATCATCCTTTACTATCTGATGATATTCTAGGTAGATTTCTAGTGTTTTATGTATCAAATTATAGGATGAATTATTTTGCCCATAAAAAATATCTCCCAACCATCCAATAGAGATATCAAATCTTTTGGAAATGCCATAGAGCTAAAGGTCAAACTGAAGAAGAAAAGAGAAATCTTACCGCTTCCATCAACTGCCTTACTTCAGACTCAGAGAGTTTAGTACCCAGTTTAGGGAGACCAGCTCTCAACTCTTCAAAAGTGATGGTTCCACTGTTATCTGTGTCCATGGATTTGAACATTTCCTTCAAGCCAATGATTTCTTCTTCAGAAAGATTTTCTGCAATTACCTGAAAAATAAAGGAACTGTCATTTATCACCAAGGTCCTTTGACTCTGAATTTAGAGCCAGGGAATTCAAACTAACTCCCAAGACAGCCAAAATATTTTTTGACTTATAAAAAAACTCTCCTGGTTGAATTGCTTTTCCTTGAATTGGTTTGAAAAATAGGAAACAGATTCACAAGCACCCAAAGCAGCTGCCATTTTTTAGTGCAACAAGGAGCATTATACTCTCTATTGATTTATTTTACTTTTCAATTTTTCACCAATGTATACCATTCCATACATAATGATGATTATGATTATCACAGATAACAATTTACCTTCAGAGCTACTTTCTTTAGCTTGTTCATTGCCCGGAATTGTTTCATTCTTGTTAAAACAGCAATATCAAGAGGCTTATCAGATGCATCCCCATCTTCTCTCATCCAAGGATGATCTGGAGTATATACAACATTTTATTGTGACTGATTGATTCTAATAATCAAAATGCAAGAAAATTACAGCATAAACATTGTTATCATGCACTTTTCTCTCTGTTACACATCAGAGACACTCTAAGATATTCATATAGATTTATGTGTCATAACAATGCATGGTCTTTGAGAATCAACATTATGATTAAGATGAAAAAAGAAACCATCATTTACATGAGGAAAATTTAAACATGCTACAACAAGAATAGAACTTACTAAGGACGTCAACTGCTGAAAGCCGTTCTTTAGGGTCAGCTCTTAGCATCTTTTTGACAAGGTCTTTGGCACTACTTGATATATGAGGCCAAGGATCTGATTCGAAATCAATATGTCCTCGAAGAATATCATTAAAAATACCCTGTTCATTTTCTTTATATGAAAGTAAGAATACAGTGTAAGAAACATAGGTAAGAAACACAAGTCTCTCAAAAAGGTAAAAATTTCTGACAATGAACAAGAAGCACCAAACTTCCATGGTAAAATAATGATGAAATTAGAGCTTAAACTCAAGCCAAAAGGTCATCCAACAAACTACTCTGCAACCATCAATACCCTAATTTTCATATGGCTACATGATATGCATCAATGTTGGATTCTTAGCTCACAAAGGAAGGAGCTTTACCTGCCCAGAATGGCGGAACACCACATAGCAAAATGTATAGAATAACCCCGGCACTCCAAATATCAGCTTCAGGTCCGTAATATCTCCGCAGCACCTCAGGAGCAACATAATATGCACTCCCAACAAGATCTTTAAATACATCTCCTGTTCTCAAAATTGAACTGTCAAGTTCAGAACCATAGCTGGTGCGACGAAAAAAGCAATTAAAATCACCACACTCCCACAGTACAAAAATTCTTAATCACAACGGATTCAAAACTCATCACAGCATATTACTAGTGTGCATAAAAATGCAATCAGATAGGATAACTGGATAAGTCAAAATGCAAGTCAATGAAGCAGGACGGAATTAGAATCGCATTAACCTGGCTTGAAAAAAACAGAGAGACCAAAATCCGTAGCCTTTAGAGGTGAACTCTCATCCTTACTAAGGAACAAGAAATTCTCAGGCTTCAAATCCCTATGCATCACTCCCATGGAGTGACAATTATGTACCACCGTCACGATCTGCCGACATAAGTTTGCTGCAGCTCTCTCCGAGTAATGCCCTTTGGCTATAATCCTATCAAATAGCTCCCCACCAGCGCAGAGCTCCATGATCAAATTGACAGAGTGACGGTCCTCGTAGGCTCCTTTGAGCTCAACGATGTTGCGGTGACCAGTGAGGTGGTGCATGATCTGGACCTCGCGGCGAATGTCCTCAATATCGTCACGATTAACGAGTTTGCGAGTGGCGATGGATTTACAGGCAAATTGTTCCTTAGTAACTTTATGGGTAACTAAATAGGTAACGCCAAATTGACCACGACCCAGTTCGCGGCCGAAGATGTAGGTGGAGCGGACATCTTCAAGAGGTCGACCGAGGACACGGCCAATGGATGAGGAAGAGGGTGGCGATGGTTTCGGTCGTGAGGGCTTGGAATCGGGAGGAAGAACAGTGACGCCATTGGAAGGTGGTTGGGGACGCTGGTCGGAGTATGTGACATCGGAGTTGAGGTTGGTTTGTGCGGCGGAAGAGGAGGATACGCCGCTCGCGCTGCAAGAATTGCCCATGAAGATACTATGAGTCAAAGTCACTCAGGAGGAGTAAAATGGGAAGAGAGAGAGGACCGCTATTGATAAGCCGGCTCGAATGGTGGTTTGTGTCAGAATAGGGTCGTGTCTGAAAACGAGGTGGAGAGAGTGGAATGACTAAAATGTACTTCGCTTCCAGATTTGAACTGGATCCGGCAGCCTATGGATAAAGGCAGCTTTGCCCATGAGTTTCAGGAAAATATATGAAGCCAAAAATTCTGTCTCCGACTCTGCAGTTGTAGGGGGGGCATGCCTTATTAGATGTGCAGCACAATAATAATAACAATAATAATAATAATAGTTATTTTCTAAGTGAGACAAATATCTAAATAACATCACACGATTAATAATTAATAATCTAAAAAATTATACATATTGTAGATAGAAAATGATATCAGCTATTATTATCTCAAATCACTGTCTTCAAAGACAATAATATTACTTGCACCTAGTCACACACTTTAAATCTTTAATCTAATTTGCTGATAACTCTTGATTCACTTATTTTAATTTCAAATTTTAAATTTTCAACTATAATTACATTATGAAAATATAATAATATAATTATTATTTTGTTATCCATTAAGTAAATTATATATTAGTACAAGCATACCTCATGTACAGTTTAATAAATAACAAGAATAAAAGTAATATAAAAAAAAATTAATTTGACCTATAGTCCTATGATGAGAGATGCATCTATCACATTTAATAAAATGTTATCAATTGTGTCAATAATGGTGTAATGATATCTATTATTACTTTAGAGTATTTTACGTTCTAAGTCTCCTATATTTATATTCAGGACGTTAAGACTATGCATAATGAGAGTTGTTTAAGGAAGTTATTTAAATATTATTTATTAATTTTTTATTGAATCCCACACTGTCACATCATTTTACACTTCTTTAAACAACTCAAGCAATTTTATCCCACAATGATGCAACTCTATCAAGTTTCTTAAATGAATTCCATAATTTATCTCACTTCTTGTAACTTATCTCACAACTGGACCCACTTTAATATTGAAATGCAATTGCTTATTAAACAACTGCAATACTAACTCATACCTTGAGAGTTACTTCACAATGAGAGAGTTGCTTTAAAGGAAGTTGCTTAAATTAAGCATTCCCTTAAACAACTCTCATTGTAGATAGTCTAAGTGTACATTATACGTATGTTTAATAATTTATCACTTTTATTATTAAAAAAATGGTATCAATTATTCCAGGGGAGTACAGAGGACAATCCAAGAACCACTATTGCTGACTGAAATAGTTCAAGAGAATTGCAGTTTTGAACTACAAATAAGCCAAATGCAGGAATAGTCCACCAAAGATCTCAACGATCTTAATTATTTCTTCACTAACCACAAATACAAATGGCCCATCATCTAAAAGAGATATAATGAAAATATAAACACCGAAACCTTGGGACAATCTATGTTGCAGTACAATTCAGAATACAAGAGCAACCTCAATTTAAGAATAACCATGAAACGAAATAACAGAACTACAGAAGCACTGCTACAACAGATACGATCTCGGTGAAGGCCTTTATTATTAGCAGAATACATAGCATACCGACAGACTTTACAGGGAGCAACCTGTATTGACAACTTGATCCACGTTCCATTAATATTTACAGAACAAGGTAAAAACACAAAACAACAAATACACAAACAAAGTACACAATGTCCTACCTTAATATCCCCTCCATAAGAATATCAAACCACTTTGGGTTTCTCTCCATTTCAACCGAGGATAAAGAGTTAATCTACTTGTAATCAATATCCAGACAGTGAAGGGAGTATACATGTTCATCCAATATGCCAACTACCGAGACCAGAACTACAACAAATGTGATAACCAGCCTTAAATCCATTTCTGGGGTATAATGTAACTATTAATTGGCTCAGATGAATCATTAGCCAGACCTCTGGCGCTGCTTGAGCCAAGGCCAGAATCCCCTACCAGCATTGCCATTAGGCTTCCACCATGCACCCTACCTTCCGGAACAGCAACTGACATTGGTGACAGGACACCTTCCCCAGCTGAGACATGCACATCTGCAACTTCAAATTGTTTAACGTCAGAACAAGTTCTCACCACAGCAGTGCCCAGGCTACTACCCATTTTCAAGACAGCCGCATCCATGTCATTGGCAAAGGCAACTTTCTTTGGTTCATCTGGTTTACTAAGATAAGGATCCTGAACAACTGCTCCCAAGGACACGCCTCCATGAACCCTTTTATCCTGCACTAACCCATTATGAAGTGAACAAAGACCTGTTTTGCCCCTTGCAAATGAGTTACAAGGACCACCAGGTTGGCTGCTATATTCAGAACCAGGATGGCCCCAAGAGCATCTCTTCCCTCCACCATGTGCCTTGCAAAAATCAGTGCTGCCTTGTGCGCTCTTTCCACACCCTTCAAACTTGCATCTCTTGCCTCCCCCATGACGAACACAATAATCAGTTCGTCCCCTAGCACTCTTTGTGCAGTCAGGCACAGCACACCTCTTTCCACCCCCATGTGCCACACAGAAGTTTGTCCCTCCATGCACACTTTTTGTACAAATTCCACCACCTTGGTATGCACAGCGTTTTCCTCCACCATGACCCTTGCAAAAGGGCGTGCTCCCCTCAGCACCCTTGGTGCACCCGGGTGCTGTACATCGTTTCCCCCCACCATGTGCCTTGCAGAACATTGTACTCCCCTGTGCCCCCTTAGTGCATCCAGAAGCTTGGCATCGGCGTCCTCCACCATGTGAGATGCAAAGACCAGATAGACCTTCTGCACTCTTTGTGCAATTTTCTCTCTGACATCTTTTGCCACCACCATGCCGTATACACAATCCTGATTTCCCTCTGGCAGCTCGAGTACAACCTTCATGACTGCATCTCCGGCCACCTCCATGGGCAATACAGAAATCTGTACGTCCTTCTGCACTCTTTGTGCAACCAAGGTAATCGCACCGCCTGCCACCCCCATGGGCCTTGCAGTATGCAGTCCGACCCTCAGCTCCTTTGTGGCAGCCAGGTTTCTGACACCTCCTACCCCCACCATGAGATATACAACGTCCAGAAGCACCTCTGGCTCCCTTTCCACATCCCTCAACCTGACATATCTTAGAACTACTGCTGCGATGTTGTGGCTGTTGCTGTTGTTTTATCCCGGAAGTACAGGTGACTGAACTTTTTGACCTAGTGGACGAGAGGTCCAGAACAAATGGATTATGATCAAACCTCTCCACAGCCTGGTTAAAGAGGAAACTAGTGCCTGCATTTAACAAGGTTTTTGAAGATGGAAAAACATGCCCTCGTTTCAACACACATGAAGTTGACCCCTCATCAGCATTTTGTGCCCCACTTAAAGATACAGGCATCTCCATACTCAATTGGAGAGGTGAGGGATTTTGATGAATGCTTGTAATGTCTGACTCACAGGGCCCAGTGGAGAGGCTTAACTCCAAATCAACCTTGGGCTTCATCTCTAATGTCTTCAATTTTGATCTAGCAGGTTTGTTCAGGCTCATTGCCTTCTCACAGCCTAGATGGAGAGTAAAATCAAGTTCAATATCCATGGAGGATTCCTCATCGATCTCTTTGGCTGAAGACATTGCAGTGCATGCAGTAGCTGAACTCCCCTTGCTGTCTGAGGAACTTGATGAACGACCAAGGCCAAGAGATAAAGAAGAGCCAATCCTCTGGCCCATACATCCATCAATCAAATCCCACTTCCTCTTTATTCCCTTTGAGGAGGACATATAGGAAATTGAAGAACCTGGAGAATCAAGTCGTAAGACTGTATCAGTGCCATATTTAGCTCCACCTCCCTCAACTTGCATAGAACTGCCCAAATTATTGAATGCATTTGAAGACTTATTAGGAGCAAAACCCAAGCTCCGGAACCTCACGTCCATAAATCAATTGCAGCAATGATATCAAAGCCTATGTATCAATTTCAACAGAATAGTCTGCCTGACTTCCGGGAGAATAAAAAATGTATATATCTACAAAATTAGGGTTAGATGTCTCTACTACAGCATACTGCACCCCCACTGACAAATCCTGAAGTATCACGTCGATCCATCTAATAGAAGTTTAAACTGAGCTTGTGTTTATCAGTTGTTGAAAGTGCAGATCAACCCAGCAAGATCCAATTCCTTCCGAGAGCCATGATGGAAGCCACTCATCCTGTTCCTGATAGATTACATGGTTAGTACCACAGAGTCACAATTTGACATATTTGGCATTAATTGAAGAACTGAATGAATAAAAGGACAGGCACCCTATAATATGGTCATTTTACTTCATTTTACACCATAATATATACAATCACATCAAAAGAACTTACAAATATGATTATCAAATGCAACCAACCTATTTTTGGTCCATGAAGTATTTTAGACTGCCCTCCACACAAGTCGTTAAAAATTACATTAGAACATGGTCTAAGCCATACGTACAAGAATAACACAATTGTAACTAACAAGGTGCACTGATCTCTGGTACATAGGACATCATAAGACAGTCAAATGAACTGAAGTCCAATTTCTAAATCAAAAAGAAACAGAAAGGATTAGACACAAACTTCCGAAGTCACCATGCATGATATTAACATTATTTAACATTTGAAAGAAAAAATAAAGCATATTCATATCCACTCTTCATTACTCCAGACTCTTCCTTCTGACGCCTTATAGATCAAATAACACAGGGCAAGTCCTAATTGGAGCACGGTGCTCAATAACTTCAACATCAAGATGATGACCATAAGTAAATGGATTGCAACAGAAAAATATGACTCTTAAGAATCAAAAGCCAATTAGCTGAACTGCTAGACCAATACAATTTTTTTTTTAAAGTATCAATTAATAATTTTATTATAAGATATTAAGACTCAACAAGAGAACAAATTAAATAAGGGTGAAACATTGAACATGACCAAATTGAAAACCATAAAAAAGTTCAAAATCTGATTAAGATGAAAATGTAGAAAAATATATCCAAAAAAAATAAAAAACAAAGATCTTATATATGTGAATGCTACTATTATTTTTAGTTTCAGGGATAATGTTATAACTTGAAAAGTTAACTTTTGGGCATTGTAATAATTATTCTTCGTGTATCGGGAACTTAGATCTCCATCGACAACAACACAGAAGGAGAAAGTCCTATTTATACTTCGATACCTCCTCATAACTAAATAAAAAAAAGGCATCATTACACATTAACATCCTTAATCACAAAAGAGTGTAGGAAAAAAATTCACTCCTCCCTCCTCAAGCCACAAAATTACATGACGTAAAAAGGAGAAAAACCTATAATAAATATATAAAAGGGGAAAAACCAAATCAAAGGAGAAAACGAGCTAACACAGGTAACTCAAATGATATGAAACTCCTTTCGATATAAGATAGGCTGCAGAAAACAACCAACCGATTATGAAATAACACGTCAATTAAATCAGTGGATGAATCAAGTAAAGTAGCATAAAACACAACCAAAACGGAAGATCGAAACAGTAACATGCCCAAAATGACAAATTTGTACGCAAGTTAGTTAATAAAGAAGAATTAGCTTGAGAACACAGAGTAGAACACCCGACCTCAATGGTTTTTCTCCCTCCCGAATTGCACACAAAAGAGGGGAAAAAACCTCTTTCGCGCTATGCACAGTTGAGACGAAGATTAGAGTTTTTTTTTTTTTTTTCCATACAATTAGAACTATCAAATATAGAAAATTGAAATGATAAGTTCAGAAAAATGACTGTTGAGAAGATTATAAATTGAAACACATAGGAAAGTTGCAGGAAACACAAAAGGAATAGGTTTTACAAGAAATTGCATTGAAGCAAATGATATGGGAGATCTTGGCATCGAAGTTACCTAACTTGTCGAATAGATTTGATTGTTTTTCTTCCTCTCAGCAAAGAAGATAGAGATGAGCAACGGCTTTAGGGTTCTGATTTGATAGACAGCGGAAGAAAAGAAGAGAAGGGAGGCAGAAATGGAAACCAGGCCACCAGAGAACGGTGAGGACGAAGTGAGAGTAATAGGCGGATGGGGTGGGAGGCGCTTGTTAGAACTAAGTATCTAACTGTGGCTGGCCTTTGGAAATGTGATAACTAGGTTACGTTTTATAATTTTTTATTTATTTCGCCCCTCGATTTTCTCCTTTGCGGTGGGAAACGCGAGAACTTAACTTTGTCTATATTTATTCAAAAATTAATTAAAGATGAGATATTAACTAATAGTACTCAAAAGTTATATATGTATTTATCTTTGGAAATTTTCAATGTGTATTTAGATATATTTGTTTACATAGATTTTATTTTGATATTTTATTTTCTTTTTATCAAATACATCATTTTCATAATTTCATTAAAATTAAAATATTTTCAACAATGAAAGAAACGGGAAGAATTGATACAACTAATTAATGAAGGTGGAAGGAAGTGCGAAAGGGCAAAGCGTGTGCGTGGCGAAACGAGATCGTCAACAGAGGAACAGGAAATAGGTGCAAGCACGCCTCTGAATTCAACAATTGATGTGTGATGTTTTTTAGGCGGACTCAGCAGCGGCTCGCCACCGCTCTATGTGCCCCCTTTGTGGGACCCTACCCCCACACCTCAGTTACACACGGATATACGCGATTCTATTCTCTTCTATTTTCTTTCCTTTCTATTTCGCCAAAATCCGCCTCCCATTCAATTTCCAGGAATTGGAATCTGTGGGTCACGCTCTTCCTCTCGGCGGCCAACATTGTTTAAAAAATCTACACTCACCTTTTACATGTTTAATTAAAATTTTCATCAAATAAATATAAATTAATTTAATTTATTTTTTAATATTAAAAAATATAATTTTTAATATATATATAAATTTTATAAAATTAATATATGAGTGAATTTAAAAATTTAAATTTATCAGTAAATTTATGAATATTATAATATTTATGCTTATAGAGGGTATAAGTTTCATAATAAAATTTGAATTTTTTATGAAAAAATAGAAAAAAAAAAGGAGAAAATATATTCTGTAATAAATTATCCTATAAAATTTAAAATTGAATGTGAACTATTCGAAGAATGAAACTATTAAATCTGACATTAAATTTTATAAAAATTGTGTATAATTTATCTCAAATACAAATTTTAGAATTTGAAATTTTAAGAAGATAAAGTATCTTTTTTCAAAAGTTTAAATTGGGAGGTATTGATTTATTGAGATTACATATAATAAATAATTAAAATTTTAATACAGTTTTGATCCCATTGATATATAAATAAAATGATTTTTATTTTTTAATTTAAATTAATTAACTTTAATTCTTTTATTATGTCAATCATTTAATTTTAATTATTTTTTAAACTCCTATCTTATTACTAATAAAAGGTTGACATTGAATGATATTAAGTGCTTTTATTTAACATGGTATATCTATGGTTATATTATAAGGTCCCAGTAGATATTGTCCGCTTTGGGTCACACCCTCACGGTTTTAAAACACGTCTGCAAGGTGAGGACATTCCTCCCTTATAAGGACCTTTTCCCGTCCAAACATAATCGATGTGAGATGCTAGCCACTGTGGGATGCTGAGACGTAACTCCTTACATCCCCTGACCCAGCGCCCCTCATGATCCATCAACCAGAGGCTTGGTATCGGAGCCTTACGTTGTATTTTGAGGTTATTTTCAACATGTATGTGTGTTGTTATTATACAAAATTAAATTTTTGTGATGAAATATGTTACTGGCCGAAATGGGTTTCGGTATGCTTGCTTTAGATCTGGGTTTGAGCTTGCAAAAATTGGTTTTTGAGCTTGATTTTATTATTGTTTTTGTTGGATTTTGGCTTAGGAAGGGTTTTCAAAAGGTTTGGAAGCTTGTTTAGCATGAAAAGGAGGGGTTTTGGTCGGTTTTTGGCTCGCCGAAAACTACACTACCTTCGCCGGAATCTGTATTTCTTCGCCGGAATCTAGAAAACTCAGAATCTGGTCATCGAATGGCTGTTCGGGCGATTTTTCGAAAATGCCCTTGAGATTTTTGAAAATAACGAAAATGCCTCTATATGGTTTTTTCGATTTTACCCTTGTCATTCTCAGAAATTTCAAGTGTGTCACAATTTTTCATATGCCCAGAATGCCCTTGGATATTTTGGAAATTACAGATTTGTCCAAAAGTTGGACTTTTGCATAAATTCCAATTTTGCCCCTAACTTTCTCAAAATTATGAAAATGCCCCTGTCGAAAATATTTTTTATTTTTTATTTTTTTGGGTTGAATTATATTTAATATATGAGATATATTAGTATATAAATTGACCCAAATGATTTTAGAAAATATTT